>JAJIBD010030424.1:0-23474 GCA_021461705.1 Cryptotis parvus | reverse complement strand
TATAGCTGAATAGTATTCCTTTTGTATATAAGGATATGATCTAAGAAATGAGTATTTGATATTTGATGATTGTATGTAAACTAAATTATGTGATTGCACAAATCTAGATGGCTTAGTCTCCACATATTTGGCTACAAAATATGGATTATTGGGACTACTGTTGTATGTATATTATTGAAACACTGTTAAGTAAAAGACTGCACATAGAAATAAAATTTTATTTATTAATTCATGTTAACACTAACATTATGATGTTTACATATCTTGACTATTATATATAATCTTGACTATAATACGTGATATTATAGCTAACATGAGTATATATCTCAACTATAAAGTGGCATTTTTAATTATAATTAAAAGAAGGATAGTCTATTATAATTTTACTTTTACTTTTTTGAGGAACTTCTATATAATTTTGTAGTGCGTGTACTAATTTACATTCCTACCAATTGTGCACAATAGTTCTCTTTTTTCTCGAACTCTGTATTATAACAGGCGTGAAGTAATAATCTGATTATCTTTTAGTTTCAATTTCCTTTATTATTGTTAGTATTGACTGCATTTCACTCTATTGACCGTTTGAATACCTTAGTGAGGAAAAAAAATGTCTAGTTCAAGTATTTTGTCTGTCTTGTTTGAATAGTTGCTTTTGAATTAGTTGCTTTTCTGCTTTTAGTTGTTTTGAGTTATATCTAAAATATACACTAAATAGATGCAAAACTAATTCTGCGAAGGCTATCTTAGCACATTTTTGCTTTTTTCATTATGGTTATCACTTTTTTTTTCCATATAGAGATTTTAATTTGTTACAGTCCTATTTGTTTGCTATACTCATACTTTTTTTTATAACCATACTTTTTTTTAAAAATATTTTTTCTAAAGTCTTAATTCATTTTTAGTTGAGTCCCATTTAAAAATTTTTCAGAGCTTATATTTAAATGTGGCTCAACTTCCCACCACACTGAATGATCTATATTATATAATTTAAAGGTTTTAGTTGGAGGATTTAGTTGGGTGTAAGAGAGATTACCTTGAAAGAAAGACGCATTCTGGAAAAAAAAAAAAAGGTGTAACCTGTAATTTTACATTCAGAAGATCGTGGTAGATCTTCACTGTTGGTTTAATTTATTTTTAATTCCATGATGAAAATTTTCCTTCCTGGTAGTTTTTTTTTTTTTTTGTTTGTTTCTTTTTAGGGTCACAACAGGCGAATGCTCATGGGTTCCTCCTGTCTCTTGAATTACACTCTGGTGGTACTCAGGGGACCATGTGGGGATACGGGGGATCAAACCCTGGTCGGCTGCTTGCCGCAAGGACGCCCTACCTGCTGTAAGCACTCCGGCCCCTCCTCCTGGCAGTTTTGGATGTTTGCTCATTCCCTGCTTCTTTTTTCTTGCCTATTCTCTAGCAGGCGAGATTTCCCAATAAATTGTTACTATAAAAAAATAGATATCCTAGATTAACTCTTCATCATGTTTTGCTTGGTTTTCATATTTCTGACACTTTTTACACTTAATTGAAGGTGTAAATTTAAATTTTAAAATAAAATTAATTACACAAAAAAAAATATATAATACATCATATTATATATGCAACTTCATATATCTTGCATATATTTACATATAATATACATAGTATATATCCAGTCCTGGCAGGACGTAATAATGCCTTATGGTATACCTACAACCATTCTGAACGTTTAAAAACTCACCAGGTTTTTTCTTACCATTTTACTGCCATATTTTTTACCATTATTTTTTTACAGAGAATAAAAAGAACTTAAGGTTTACTGAAGTCTTATTAGGTAAAAAGCAAGACGTCATACTGGGAAAGCGCATTTTGTTCTTAGAATGCTACAATTAATCATTTGAAAATAAAACTATGGTGGTGACCCCTCATGTTCTTTGATGTTTCCACACCCACTTTCCTAGGAATTTGGGGTGTTAAGTTCTAGTGTCAGTTCCAATTCTAATGAGAGATTACCTTCTTCCCATCAGAAAGTTCCTGAGGTTTCAACAGGAGAAACCATTTACTGCAATTTTCCCTCCTGAAAAACTAAGGTGTAATAATGTGCAGAGAGAGATAGTTTTGGTTTCACCCTAAGAGGTTTAAGCTGGATTTCAGTAGAAGTGGAAGCAATATCTATACATAGAATGGCAAATGCCTTGGGCTAACTTTAGATGAAAAGCACTCTAGATAATGGAAGTATTATTTACTAAAGCGTTATTATTTTAAACTTCGTAGAAGTAAGAACAAGCCTAAAAAAATCTACTCAATAGCGCTGAAGCAAGGCAGGCTTTTTGTCATTCCGTCTCTTTTTGCAGGGGCTATTTGTTTCCTCTTATATCAGCTCCACCTTCCAATTTTCATTTAAGCAAGTAATTTGAGGCATTTTGAAATTTTTCACTAAGATGTCCTTGGGTGTGAGTGAAATGACCAGCAAAATCAATTGGTTAAAGACTCACAATTGACTTTTTGGCAAATAAAGGAGAGAAAAAAGAGAGAGACAGCCGTCCAGGGATTTTACATCTATCTATATGTGCTGCACTTATATGGTCACATATATAATCGACACCAGTTACAATTAGCAAAATACAATTCTGTGGCTACCTGCTGATTTAATCAAACCCCTTTCTAGTTAAAAAAAAAAAAAAAAATTGAAACCTCTAATGTTGTTAGTGAAAGAAATTTTAATAAGAGATCACATGGGATTTTTTCCCTAATGGTGAAAATAAAGGATCTGAAGGTGATCGGAGTACTACCTTTAAACTATGGAAAGAGAAACACCAAATGGTGAATGTACTTAACTCTGCAGCTTAATTTCAGCTTAGGATGCAGTTATGATCATGGTGAAAAATGCGCTTACATTATTTGAATCTGCTGATAAATATGATCAACCATAATCATAATCACAATCAAACAGGTAAGATTGATGTGATCTGAGATCGCCCATAGTTATGTATTTTTATTTAGATCCCAAGGAAATCAAAGTTTCATTCCCTTCCTTTGACTCCTAAAATCCAGCCAGACCTCACTCTCAGAGTGAAAGGAGCAAAGAAACAGCTTGAACAGAAATTGTTATAGTAAAAACACTCTCATAAGAAGCACTTGTACCTCTGACAATAGAGGTCAACCATAATAATAAACAAACACACATGCTTTTCCTAGTTTTACTGAGACATTTGATTATAAATTACTAAGTTTAAGCACATGTGGAGATAAGATTTGAATGAGTTGGTAAACCTATGCAGGTCAGGTTTTAATTTGTCATCCAAAAGGGCAAACTTATTGTAAGTCATTTTTTTCTCTTCAAAAGCAGTGCTATTCAAAATTTCATTGTCACCTAGAAAATCAAAACATTTTTTATTTTAAGCAATTGTTATCTAAAGAACTTCCTAAGTGATGAAATGGTCTTATGCACTTCTGGAAGGAAAGCCCTAACTAGGATGTGGTTATTGAGTATCAAGGTGAATTCGATTGACAATGAGATATGAAATCACAAAACAAGGAACTGAGCTAGCTCGGAATGATAGGTATCTCGAGTAATAGACGTTACCCTCCTTTTCTCTGAAGTGGGAAAACAAGGTAGGGGTGTCACAGTGGCTGTAATATGGAATGAGTAGATGCTGGCCACCGTGATAAGCAAGGTGGTGTAGAAAGAAGAGTAGCAGAAGTCTGGCCACCTCTTTTCAGTCCTAGCCCCTCTATGGATAATTCCCATTTTCTCAGTCTTTTCCTTTTATCTGCAGCACAGGATTGAACCCGATGTCTGTCTCACACTTGTTGGATATAAGTTCTCAATCATGAGTCACATTTCTAGCCCACAAGCTGCTTGTTTGAAGCTGAATTTCTGTAAAGAGAAGCAATCCTGTGAATTTCTGTACACTAATAGAGCAGTAGATCTGAGGACAGCCAGCAGAAGGTCTGCCATAATTCTATTAACTCCTCATAAACACTAGTAATCTATGTTGAGGATTGAAGACCTTAACCTAAATTGTATGCAGTGGGATTGGCCTAAGAGCATGGGCCAAACTATGGTTAGTAACTATGGGTGGAACTGAGAATCCAGCCCAAGAATATCAAATTTATTCAGACATTGACTTATTCTAGTCACCAACGGAATATGTATTTTAGAAGACAGGTTGCATGTAACACTGTGAGATGAAGTGGAAACCCTAAGAACATAACTGCCTCTAAGTCTTGTGGATATGCAGAGTACCACAATCTGTTATTACCTGGGCTTTGGAAGTTACAGCATTCATTGGTCAGCAGTGAAAGGTTGACTAGTGATATGACCCCATCTCTGATGAGGTGATTGACAGCCGCAAGCTGAGTCCGCTACCTGATTAGTGACAGCAACCTGACCGCTTTATCTAGTCTTGTCTATTATTGATCTTAACTTTCTGAAGTGAAGAGATATTGTCCTCAATTTATAATAGCAGGAATTTGTTTCTTTTCAGAAAAACTCCAGGATATTGATAACATGAACTAATGTCAAATAATACTTGAAGAATACCTTACACAGTCTCTTTGGGCTCAGTTTTTCTATCTCAAGGTTTGATCCATAGTTTAAGGCCCAGGACAAAATGAGGTAACTTTGAATAGACATCCAAGCTGAGGGTTATACATCCTAAAGGACTCAAAGTTTATTCAGTTTGGGGAATCAGTATTAACGGCTTGCCTTTGGGAGCATCTGTGGTAATGGTGCCACACAATACCATTGGGCGCAGAGTTCGGAAGATGGAAAATGTGAGTGAAAAATCTCAGCCTGATCCTATCAGGTCAACAATTTAAATTCAAGCCAGACATTCAATGACAAAAGCTCCACTGATTCTCAAGGGCCTCTGGCACACCCTCAACTGCCATTTTCCAAAAGTCAACAGCTCTGCCTGAGTCTTTACTTCAAGAGGGAAAATGGGCTAGTGACCACCATTGCTCCCTATGAAAATGCCCTCCAGGCAACTGATACAGGAAACATGCACCGTCAAGCATTATGGATTCTGCTTAAGGAAGTAAGAACTTAGTTTAAAAAAAATACATAAAGTGAAACAATCAAATTTTTTGCATAAATATTGGGTTCAGTGTGGAACTAGTCAAAGAAAGATTGTTCATTCTGATAACAACTACTTTAACTAGAGGTTTGCTTTTCGGAGTTTTATTATGATTCTTCCTCATGTTAGGCTTCTCAGCAGATGCTGAGATTTGAGGTGTCAGCCAAGTCAAGCATTTTTAAATAATTTCTAGAAATTTAGGCAGCAATGGCTGTTAATCTACTCTGGATGCTCAATTTTTCATATAACCAGTACAGTTCATGAACCTGTTCACCTCTTTTCTGCAATTTTAAGGATGTGATAGAATAGGTGAAAGGAGGTGACTTAGAAACTAATGAACTAAAGAGTTTTTTATATTTAATTTAAAAAGTGACACATACACACAAAAATCCAGGCATGAGGCAGTTGGATTTCAGTTGGTATGTAATCTAGGAAAGATTTAATGTGCCTTCCCATCAGGACTTGGTAATCATTCCAATTATTCATGAACAGATGCCTTGGTCACTTCAAGTGTAAGTGAATCTGCATTAAAAGACCTAGGGAAATTGGAGTATTAATGCTAAATGATTACATATTATAGATTTCTGGAAACAAGTTGAGGGACATATGTTGTTATATGAGATCAATCTAACCCTGGGCCAGAAGTTGGTCTCAAGGATCACTCAAAGAGTTTTAGCATAAGAACTGCACTCTGAAAACAAGATTTAAGCAGCCATTGTCACAGTGGGGAAGGTTTATAGGCAAAGTACTATCAAAAGAATGCAGAATTGCCATATGGAACTGGGAACACGATAGAAAAGGGTACAAATCATTTTGTTTTTGTGCACATTAAAAAATTTATGATATAATTTTTTTCTACAGTAAACTGTCTTATAGGAATGCTTGAACCGATGGTGTTTGTAATAGTAAAACTGTTCTCTAAATATAATAGTAAGTGCACTTTAAAAATTTAGGATTGAAGGTTTCCTCTCCCCAGATTTTTATTTTTTTACTCAGACAATTGGTACTGATAAATGTGTGGTGGATATATTTTTCTCACCTGCACAATTAATCTTGTGCTATTTTGGAATCGCTTATTTTCAGCTTTATTATGATGATACCTTATACTTGGAAAAAAATGCTGCTGAGTTTGGGTTGAGAGATTCTATTGATTCAAAATGGAATGAATCAAGTCACATGAAGAAGTTCAAAATAGCAATTGAGATTGATTTATTAAATATAAAGTTTTTGAGTACACAAATCTTTTTTTTTAGTTAGGCATGGCGTTTAAAATCCCAAAGTAGAGGTATAGTTGTGTTTCCTGCATACAACATTTCCATACCATAATTCCCACTCAGTGTATCCCTTTCCCTTCAGCCCCAAGTGTCCATATGTCTTCAGCCCCCTGTCCTCAACTCTTTCTCCTCTCTCCCCTCCACCAGTCTCTCAACTATGATGAGCCTACTTCAGTAGGCTAATTCCCTCAGATTTTAATCTTTGCCTTTTTATATCCCACATACAGAGAGGTTCTGTTCACTTCTTAGAATACTCCACCTAGCATAATGTCTATCCATGTAATGTCAAAATTCAGAGGTGTGGTCCTCCCAGCTACTCTGGAAATTGAGACTGAGGATGACTCTACTCTAGAGTTCTGGGCTGTACTGCAGTAGATTGATATGTTAATATGGAGACTCCATTCTTACTCAGGTGGTCACCAAGTTGCCTAATAAAGGGTGAGCAGGCTCAGGCTCAGAAAATCACACATGTTCTTAAGATATGCTCTTTGTGTTACATGGCCTACTGTGCTTTGTCCTTACCCAAAATAGTATGCCAAAGTGCTCTATAAATGTTTCATATATCTTCAATGATTTCTATCATCACATTCTTGAGTTATTTCGAAGCACCGATAAATATTGTATTTTTATATAGTATGTCATTACATTATAAGGAGCATACTATATTCTATAACGGGGTTTAACTTTGCTACATTTGTTTTGTTTTGTTTATTTTTCTAATTCCATATCCCTGAAGTAATGGAGTTTGGGTTCCCCTGTAATGGGTACAGTGATTCCTTCTCACCAAAATACTTTACAGAGTAAAGCCACGCTCCTCCTTGCGCTTTAGACTGACTTTTGGTGACTGGCCTCTGACAACCAAGTTTATTTCGGGAAGCAGAGAAGAAATGATTCAACACAAAGGAGTAATACATTGTTATGCTGCTAACAATCTAAGTAGAATGGGAACAAGGAACTGCTTATATATTAGAAAGGTAGGAATATTCATGATAAGGGAGTGATAGCTATCTCTATGGAGATTCTGGAGCAAAATCCAGATGAAATTTTTGAGAAATAGCTTTAAATTGGAGACAATGATAAGAAAAAAATTTTCATCTTCTGCTTAAACTCAAGAACAACTGATTTTGATATGTGGAAAAGAAGAGTTTACTATACCAGAAGAAGTTAATTTACTGAAACAATGTTATAATATTTGTATCATCTATTTGATTTTTGGTTGGGGCTTCAGGCGGCAAGTGTGCCCAGGGCCTGTGTTTTTGGTCCTGTGTTCACAGATCACTCCTGGAGGCTTTCAGTGGTGCCATAAGTGGAGCCAGGGCCAAAACCTGGCCAGCTCACATGTAAGATTCTCACCCACTGCACCATCTGAATAATTTAATGTTTTGTTTTGTTTTGGGGCCAACCCAGGCAGTGCTCGTTTGATTCACTTGTGCTCAGAGTCCTGGTAAGGTTCTTGAGTGATACAAAGTGTGACAACCTGAAAGCTGTGTCCACCGCTTTATTTTCTTTTTGCCCTAAGTTCTCAATATTACTCACAGTCTGAAGGTAGTGGGAAGGATTCCTAAAGCATGTTTAATGCTTGGTACCCAATATCTTGGCAGGTTATATCCCTTTATGAATTAAATTTTCATTTGGAATATTAATAAACAAACACATTTCAAATTTATTTTTAAATTGAATCACTCATGATATGCAGTTGCAGAGTTACCAAGGATTTGATTTCAGTCATGCAATGCTCCAACACTTTCCTTCAACAGTGCACATTTCCTCAAATCAATGTCTCAGCCATTTTCCAATTCTAACTACCACCCCTATGAAGGCACTTTTTTCTTCTTCTAATCTTTCTCTCTCCTGGTATTTCTCCTTCCTTCTTTTTTTCTTTCTTTCTTCTGTCTCTGTCTCTCTCTGTCTCTCTGACTCTCTTTGTCTCTGTCTCTCTCTCTTTTTGGGCATAATGACTCTGGTTACAGATATTGAAAAGTTCCATTACCTTAAACCTAAAACATATTTTAGACATCGCCTCCCTAAAATTTCTATCTGTGCTTTTAAGTAGCTAAAATTTCTACTGCGTTGTATTTTTGTTCTTTAAACCTCTGAGAGAGCATAAGAATTGTTATCAGGCCAGAGAGGAAAAACTGTGGCTTTTAAGAATTCTCTAGACTAAGAATTTTACTCGTGGGGTCCTGGGTTGATGCCTGCTCAGTAAATGTGGTTCAGGAGCACAGTGGAAAGGACCACTGAACACAGAATTCCAGTAGTAATCCCTTGAGCACACCTATTGCTCTAGAAACAAACAAAAAAAATCAAGAAAGCTTTTTAAGAAGAGTTTTTCTTCCATAGAGAAACAAGAAGCCAAGTTATTTTTTTTTGCTTTTGTGATTTTCTAAACATTTGTAGGCTTAAAAAAACTGGGAGGGAAGGGAAATGAAAGATTTTAAACTAAATTAAGTATTCATTTGTTATTATGTTCCAACAAGATAGTTTTGCTTATATGTGTATAAATAAAGAGGAATTTGGCTGTGTCATTTCAATCTATAAAAATGGGGCCAGAGGATAGAACAGTGGTAGGGTGTTTGCCTTATACACAGCTAACCTAGAGTTTGACTCCTGGCATCCTTTGTTCTCATTGATTAATGCTAGGAGTAATTCATGAATGTAAAGCCAGTAGTAACTTTGAGTATCGTACTGATGTGACTCCAAAAGTAAAAAGAAAATGGTCTTTGCAGACTCAGAGGTAGTTATAATGCCTTTGCATGGTTAAAAGTGTAAGTTCATGTTCTGGGGAGTTTCTCACATAATTTTAGTATTGATCCGCCACATACCTTGTAGTGGTATGCACAGTTTGAATACATAAAGTTAAGAACCATTTACAGAAAAAGAATTGAATTACTCTCCTGCATATAATATATAGTTTCAACTGTAATATTCTGGTAAATACATGTGTGCATGCTCTCTTTTCTATTTTATTTAAGATCATCTCTGAAAACAGCAAGTCATAGAGAAGTAAAGTCCTAGTACTTTTTTTAAATAAAAATGTAATTAAAGGGAACAATATAATAGTAGAATATTTTGTACTTTTGGCATCTATTTTAACCAGAATAAATATTTATAATATTTTAATGCATTTTTAGAATTATGCCCCTTTTGGTACAATATTTAATATTTTGTGTACAACTTTGCAGTTCATTTAATATTAGCAAATTGTTTTCTGAGTTCTCAATGACATAAATATGTGTTTTATAATTAGTGCCAATAATGTTTTTTTTTAATATGAAGTGCCTTTCAAGTAATTATCATATAAATTTTTCTTGTAATAGTAAAGAAAATGACTTAAACTAATGAGATGTGCATAATTGTATCTACATTAGCCAAAGTCTGATTGTTAGCAATAAATGTGATTATGCCTTATCTATTTATATTTACTTTTATTTACTGGGTTAAGGAGAGAGCCACATCTTGATCAGGGCTACTTGACTGTACTCAGGAGTGAATCTTATCATTTCTCCCAAAAGCAGGTACAGAACCAGAGTTGTCTTACTTGCGGCAATATGCCCATCTCCTGCACTTATCTCATCTCCTGTGTGTGTGTTATTTTTAATTTTATTATTTAATTGTGTTCCTGCGCCTGAGGTGTTGCAGGAAGTGGCTGTCGTGTCGGGCTGTGTCAGTAGGTGGCAGACAGAGACAGGCTTGTCTACACCTGGTGGCCTCTGCCTCATGGGCCCTGATAGTTGATGGTCTGACATGTAGAAAAAGACTGGGTCCCTGTAGAACTCAGAACTACAGTAGAGCCCAGGCAAACTACCCATGGTGTATTCAATATGTCAAAAAGTTGCACACAATGGACCCTATTCCAAATGAATGGTACGTTACTGGTGCCCGCTTTGAGCAAATCGATGAACAGCAGGAAGATATGACAAGTGACAATTATGAGTTCATCTGATGAAAATAGTAGAGTGGAATTTTAGGGTTACAAGATCAATCATTTATGCCTTCTATCTTTGGTATTAAACTTAAAAATGTGTCCCTTTAAAAAGATTGTACCTTTTAGTTATATCAATTAAAATAATTTTTTTTGTTATACAAAAAGCAATCTTAATGACTCCATCGTGGCAAATACCTGTAGAATTTGATGCATTTTACATAAAATAATTTCCTCTCAGTTTTTAATGAACCCGTAAACACTCGTAAGATCCTTTGGCTAATTCTTACTGCACATAAAATATTCTCCCGCTGCACCAGGCGACCCCGGCATTTTACCATCAACTGTTCAAGTAAATTTTTTACTCACTTATGTTTAGTGATAGAAATTCACAACCTAGGTAGCCCTATATAATTTATAAGTTGATAGGATTTTTGATGTAAGTATAAACTTTGGAAAATTTAGAGGACTGAAATTGTCAAATAAATTAATTAAATACTCGCTTTGGAAATTTTATTTTTCTAACAAAAAATTTATCTTTAATTTATTTCTAAGTTTTACCTTTCTAAGGGGTGGGAAATGATAGCATTTTATCTCTGTGAATTTGAGAGTTATGAAATCGGGCCAGGGTCATGCAGGGAGGAGCTAGCCATACATTAACCATAGCTTTGCACTTGTAAAAGTACCGCAAAATGAGCAGCCTCCACTGAGAAAAATCATTACTGGAGCTTTAGACACCTTATGGCATACTAAGTAAAGAAGACAAGGGTTCTTTCCTCAAGGAGTAGTAATATAAAATCTCTCAGCATAATCTTACAAAACATATCCAATAACATATCAAAAGCTGACTGCGATCAGAACTTGATCAAGTAACCCATCCTAGGAAATGTTCAGACTATGCATTTCCCATCAATCTGGCATAAATATAAATAAAAAGAGATAAAATAAGTAATTATGTCAAATAATGCAGAGAAATATCCTAACAAAACTGAGATAAAACATGATAAGTATCCTCGTGCAAAATATACTGGTATACTTTCCTCAAGATAATATGCCTTCAGCAAATAATCATAGTCAGTATTATCCTCATTGGTGAAGAATTGGAAGCATTTTATCAGATCAGTCACAAGGCGGTAAGCTCACGTACTTTACTTCTATCTGAATTGTATTACAAGTCCTAACAAAGACAATCAGGTAATAAATAAAATCAAAGGGATGCACATTGTAAAATAAGCAAGTCAAACACTACTATTTTCTTATTTTATTAATATACATGGAAGACCCTAAAGAGTCCACCAACAACCTCTTGGTAACAAAAATTAATATTCAAAAAAGTGGGCTACAAGCAAAATATACAAAAATAACTTATATTCATATAGTGATGAACAGACTACGGGGCAGAGGTGCTAATTGGCTCTCCCTGGGTTTAGTCGCTCACGAGGCGCCTGGGAGTGATAGGTTCTGAAGCTCATCTGACCACCCCAGCAGAGCCTCACAACAAGCCAGACGACTTCCACTCCATAGAGGGCCTCCATTTTCCACATCTGTACTTTCCCTCATCGAACTCCACCCAGCAGACCAGCTCTTATCAGCCTGCCTATCGAGTTCCACCCTGCAGCAGTCTTTCTTAAACTGCCTAGACTCCACCCAGCAGACCATTCTATAAGCATTGCTCATTGGAGTTCCCCACCTGCAGCAGTCTTTTAAACCGGCTCAGGTATGCCAGTCCAGAGACTGCAGACATGGGGCAGAGGGCTTCCACTGGCTCTCCCTGTGACCGCACGCCACGAGGCGTCCGGAGGATGGTGGGTTCTCAGCCTCTGGCTCCACCATCCAGCAGACTTAACAAGCCGCCGACGACTTCCCACCCATGAGGGCTCATTTTCTACATCCGGTCTTCTCGCTCAGACTCCAACTAGCAGATCAGCTCTATCAGCACCGGCCGCACGGTTCATCAATATGATGCTGGATTTAGAGATGCCTACAAGAGTATGTTACCTGCACGCAGAGCCTGGTGTTTAAAACATCTTTGCCAGGCTCTCATATGAGGGTCAAATACCAGTAATAAATTATAGACTCCTATTCAATGGATTGAGGCTCTTTTATGTGCTTGAGGCAAGTAGATGCCCTTGGTCTCTACTTTAGCATGAGACAGGACATATGGAGAGGTTATTGGGGCCCGCTCGAGCAAATCGATGATGAACGTGGAAGACAGAGATACAGTGATAGGATTTGAACGCTCGTAGATGACAGACACAGGCAGATGGGGCAATAGTTGCCAATGCTGGGGAGGTCTCCTTCTTTTATATTAGCACTGTCCTTGCTTATTTTCCATTTGGAGGGCACCTAGCATTCAGACAGGTAGTATGTGAAGAACCGATAGGCACATTAGTAGTGATGGTAGATTCTTTCCTGTGTGTTCGGGTCTGATTTTTTTTTCTGGGCCTGGTGCTGTTCCCTCTTTTAACGAAATGGTATAGCTGATTTCAGTAGGTAGAACATTGGGAATGACATATTCATTCTGTGGAATTTGGTATGTGGGCAGGTAGACATGGGCTATCAAAGAACTAAGTGGGAAGTCATAGATAATCTTCTCCGCTATGGTTCTGGAAGATGTGATAGATCCACTAGTACATCAGAGGGCAGTCATCTTGGATCTTATAGTTGGCAAAGGATTGAAGTGGCATTGCAAATGCTTTTCCCAGCCTGCTGCATCTGCCAGTATTTCTGCCTTCTCTCTTTGAGGTCTTCCTTATCAGCTTCTAAAAATTACTTGCGAACTTGGGACATTAACATGTGGTTTCCGTGGTTTGTCACTCCATACGTTGGCGAATGAGCTGAGAGCTTTGAAGACAAGTGTCCTTGTGTTCTTCGCCATCTA
The DNA here is from genome assembly GCA_021461705.1 of Cryptotis parvus. Taxonomy (NCBI): domain Eukaryota; kingdom Metazoa; phylum Chordata; class Mammalia; order Eulipotyphla; family Soricidae; genus Cryptotis; species Cryptotis parvus. Next base: position 10,343 of record JAJIBD010030424.1, on the reverse strand, counting down.
ATTTGGGCAGAACATTAGATGAAGGCAACCATGCGGAGCAATATAACTTCCGAAAAGGATACAATAATCGACCATATCCACAATGTAATCAAATCATTGAGGTGTGGGAGTTCAAGATGGAACACTGTATGACTAAAAACCAGGGACGCAAACTTTAATTGTATATCTTTGTAATTGTAAAAATAAAAATTTAAACAAACTGGAAACAAAAAATTTTAAAAAAGATGCCTGTCACTTATCTATTGATTTAAAAACTTTGGACTCTTGTTGAGAGAAAGCGGTCACTGAAGCTCCTAGCCAAACAGTATGTTCCAAAACTTAATACATCATGGACCTTCATGCGTGTTGTGTTGCATACTCACACCAGGATCTCACCATTCTACAACCAAAAGTGATCATTGATGTCAAAGAGGGGTGGGGTTTACCATTTCACCAAAATCTTCAGTGCCACCTCGAGAACATCACCAAGTTAGAATGGAGCAATGAGGAAGATGGTGGTCACCATTTTACTACCACCGGTTCCACTGATGACATTGTTCTAATAATACCAAACATTAATTGTGCAAATCTGGTTGACTTCAGACAGTGAATGGAAAGATAGGTCTAGAGCTGAATCCTCAAGCCAAAACTATGTCTAAGAAAAATTGAACTCGTTCCAGAGGCCCACACTCTCAATGGAACAAACATCTGAATCAGCAGTTATGTTGAATGGTCCGACCTCCACATTGAGCTGACCAAAACCTGAACTGCAAAGGAGGAGAGTAGATCGAAGCCTCTTAAGAGCATCGGGAAATAGTTAGGCAGCGCAAAGAACTCTCCAGCTTGGACACACCAGTTTTGACTCCACTATTCTCCCTGCATTAACATACTCTCAGAGAACTGACCTCTGCGAAGCAGGTTTTCAAAGAGTGAATCGAAAAGAGCTCGGCTTGGAATATCGCATTTCACTAAGTGAAAGAACTACTCTGGAGCTCCGACTTTCCACCATCCAACCAAATCAGTGGACACTGTCTCAAGTATTTAAGGTATCAAAATCAGATGGGCTGGCTATAACGTGATTTGGAGACACGCTTGGACCAGAGTCTTTACTTCAATTGGATTCTCACGGGAAGTCAAAAGATCATGTGGATACCCACCTACAAAATGGTCCAAACTTCTTCTTAAGACCCTGGAATGAATGGTTTGAGGGTCTCAGGTAAGCTAAAGTAGCAGATACTATTTGGCTGCACTGGCGGGGTGATAGGGCCAAATGGTAACGCTACTGGCAACAGTTTGAGCAAATTGATGAGTGCAACAGGATGTCCACTTATCAAGTGATAGTGATGGAATCATAACAGAAAAAGATCAAAAAGATTTTCCATTCAAAATACTATCCAAAATCACTGGCAGTTAATAATAAAATCAACAATATGTCATCGATACTTCACTCCTGCAGCAGTTTTTCAATTCGGCCCAGTTATGCTGATCCAGGGACTCGGAGACATGGGGCAGAGCCATTTGCCTCCCTGCAAGCCGAGTCAGCCATGAGGTGCCCGGGAGCGAGGGTTTCAGCTCAAGCAATCCCAGCAGAGCTCACAACAAGCCAGACGACAGCCCCACTTTCCATGAGGACCACTTCATTTTCCATCCAGACTTCTCCTCATCAGAACTCCACTCAGCAGGAAGAGCCATCACTGTTCGCTCGCGCTGGGCTGGGGCAGCCTCGCGGTTCATCAATAAATGCTGTATTTTTAGAGGTGATCACAGAGTATGCCACCTATGCCAAGCCTGGAAAGCTGTCCATGGGTCATATTTGATATGCCAACAATAGTAACACTATATTAGGTCATTCCTATGACCCAATATAATGGCTTGAGGGCCTGGATGTTCCTGGGATGCATATCTTGGGCCTTGTACTTCAGCATGAGATAGGCATATGGAGATTACTGCTCGCTCGAGCAAATCGATGATGAACAGAAAGATAGCGAATAGTACTATCATGAAAAGAATCTCAGAAAAATTCAATGAAGCTCATTCAGGTTTATAAACTGTAAGAATAAACAGCACTGCAAATGACGAATTTTTTTTTTACTTTTGGGTTACACCTGCCATGCTCAGGGGTTACTCCTGGCTCTTTGCTCAGGAATTACTCCTGGGATGCCTGTAATTATGGCGGATGCCGATCGAACTCCAGGTTGCCAAGATAATGCCAAGGCAGTAAGGGGCAAATACCGACTGGGCTATCGGTCCGAATTCTGTTTCAATTATATTATTTTTTATAATTTTTATTATACCACCGTGAAACATACACTGGCAAAGGTGTTCATAATTGGTTCTTGCAATACATTCCAGCACCGATCCCTCCACCAGTGCCCCATTTCACCACCACCGTACTCCACCCTCCCGCCTCTACCCAGCTCCTCTAATAGCAGTGCTAGTCCTAGTTTCTCTCTTTCTCTCTCTATCTCTCTCGTCTCTGCATTCCTCTCTCCTTTATTTTACACATTGTGGCTAGCCCTGCAGATATTTAGAGTTTAAAACTTAGTCTCTTTATCTATATTCATTGTTTAATTTTTCTTGTCCAGGGAGATGTAAATCAAAACAACAATGAGGTACCATCTCACACCACAGAGACTGGCACACATCCAAAACAGCAAGAACAACCGGTGCTGGCGCGGATGTGGGGAAAAAGGGACTCTCATCCACTGCTGGTGGGAGTGCCGACTGGTCCAGCCCTTTTGAAAACAATATGGGCATTCCTCCGAAAAACTAGATATTGAGCTCCCATTTGATCCAGCAATAGCACTCCTGGGAATATACCAGAGACCGAAAAGCACAGAGCAGAAACACTATCTGTACTTTATTCATCTCTGCTATTCACTATAGCTAGAATCTGAAACAACCTAAATGCCCGAGAACAAGAGGACTGGCTAAAGAAACTGTGGTTCATCTACACTATGGAATACTATGCGGTTGTCAGAAAAGATGAAATTATGAAATTTACCTGCAAATGGATGGACATGGAGACTATCATGCTGAGTGAAATTAGTCAGAAGGAAAAGGACAGATATAGAATGACTGCATCCATTAATACGACATAAATAGATACCAGTGTTTTACTAAATGTGGGAAATGGTAAATGGCAGATTAAACTCACCATTAAATATACACGAGCCTAAATTTATATATGGATTAAATTCATCCTTCATCCAGAATTCTGAGGACATTATTTAGGGACTGTGATCATCTTGGATCTCTTCGGTGTGCTTCTCAGCACATCAGACACATCTTCAAAATGGATATTCAGTAACTCTGTAAATCAAATATTTTGATGGCTTCGGATCTTTTATATAAAACATTGATTTCCTTTCATATCTTTAGCATATTTTTATGTTAGATCAATGCCTTTTTGTATATACACATGATGACAGGACAGTTACGTTATGCTTTGTAATATAGAAATCAATTGACTGAAATATTTACTTTGGGCATCTGTTATATTTTTACCTAAACTTAAACCTCATTAGCCTAGACTAAGCTTAGACCTTAGCTCTTTATAAATCAAAGGAAGGCCCCACCAAGGAACTTGGATGGACTAGGCAAGCTGTAAATTCGTCTGGTTTGACATAGAAACTGTGCACCATAAGAAGTGTAATTAGTTAAGAGCACAGTCATGGAACAACTCAGGTATGGCCTATAAAGAAGTAACTGAGTATGACCCCATTGGGGTTAGGAAAAACTACCTGGCTCAGGACTATAGACTTGAATATATAACAAGATGTGCTCAGAAAAAGTTCACCCTTTACCACCAGTCCAGAGAGACTGTAAAGAAGTAAATGTAATATGACTGTCTGAATAGATTACCAGTAAAGTAAAAGCTAAAATAATATGCCACTAGATGAAATGTCCTTGCTTACAAGAAGGTATCTGAGTACTGGAGCCCCAGTGTGGAATTACTACCTGCCTGGGGTGGATCTCCTGGAAAATTATCCCCTGAATAAAGATAGTTACTTCTCTCTTATATTGACTACAACTAAATCTATTATATATTTATGCTTTTAAGTAAGCCTGTTTATATTTATTCTGACCAACATCCCTTAGATATGTAAAAATGTAATACAATCAAGAACAATTACTGTCTTGATATTTACTGTTTTTTTTTGTTTTTTTTGCTTTTTGGGTCACACCTGGCAAATGCTCAGGGTTACTCCTGGCTTAATTCTCGAATTACTCCTGTCGGTGCTCGAGGGACCATAGGGAATGCTGGGGGGTTGAACTGGGTCGGCCAAGGTGCAAACACTTAACGCATCAGCTACGTCTGGCCCCCCTGATGTTTACTGGTTCTTAAGTACAACACAGCAAGCTGAGGACAATCAGGGCCTCATTCTAGAAGATCGCTAACCCCCTGTCCCCATTGCTTTCTAGGTCTTGTTTCTGTCTCTTCTCTTGATCTCACCAGCTTGTTTTCTTCTAGGTCTATTCTGGGAGATTGGGCATGGTCCTCATTACAAGTGAATCCGTGGTCCCAAATTCCAAATGTTGAGGACCCTCCATATCCCAACACTTGATATTAGAATCAGAATCCAAATGCATAGAAGGAAATATAGGCAGAATGCTGTGAGACTTTGCACTAATATTTGGCAGAATAGTGGCATGTACAGCACATTTATACTAGAGTATGCCTATATTTAAGGGCTGAAAGATAAACAGTGGGTAAGGTGTTTGTCTTGTATGCTACTGGACCCCCAGTTTGATCTCTGCACTGTATATTAACAGAGACAGGCAGCCTGTTTTTCAACACAGAGCTATAAGCCCGAACACCACTGGGTGTGATCTACAAACGTAAAAAGAAAATAAACTTATATTTTAAAATATTATCATTGATTTATAATGTTGTGGAATTACAGTTTGTCTATTCATCAACATGTATAGTAGCCGTCAATACCTCTACAATAAAAGAAAGATATACCTTTAAGTGATGATAAAAAAACGAATTATAGTAAGTGGAAAGAAAGTAATATAGTTGTCTGAACTGACGATTTTGTCAATAGAACTGACCTTTACATAGGAGGAGGTGCTGTGAGGGGACCACAGGAAACTCCTGGTGTAAAAATACATTGTAATGTTGGAATGTATTAAAATGAAAAAGATAAATGGTAAGTATTAGTAACTCCTGCATCTCAATCAAAATAGGATTAAAAAATAAATAATGAAGGTTACAAAAGGAAAAAATATTTATTTCTGTTATATAAAATTCTAGGAACATAATGGCAGTATAGTAAATAATATTCACTATATATCATATTTTATATTTGATGGCATGTATTACAAATAAAAACCCCAACCTTTGGAGTCATGGCTGTTAACTAAACATGAGCATCACAATATATGTATATATATATATAATCACTATATTGTATACCATAAATGAATACAAGATTACGGTCAATTACATATAAATAAAATAGAAAAAATTAATAGTCAAAAATAATATTTAGTACTTAAAAGAAAAATTAAAATAGTGAGCAGGGATAAGTTTTAAAGCAGGAGGTCATACCTAGCAAGTACAGGCCCTTGAGCTCATCCCATTATTGCTTGTTTCCTGCCTCAGTGCCACCTGGAGCCTCTGTGTTTTTCCCTGCACTCAACGAGATAACTGAGGACTACTTTCAGCCAGTTGGGTTCTCGCTTCCAGTCTTCTTGCCATGGCCTTATAAAACAAACTATTTACAAATAGCAAAGCTAAGGGAAATTTTGAGATGGTGGAGGAAATATTAGCTGAAAGTGAGCCAGCAGCTTTTTTTATATCAGAAAGCTTTCACTTTGCATAGTTGTTACTGCTTCAAATCTGGTTTGAAAGGTAATTTCTGTATCTTCCTAAAAAATATGGGAGTATGTATTAAAATGGGAACTGATTGGATTGTTTTGATAAAATGCTTCATATCTGATCATTATTTTGAGAGATTTTCTAGTAGTAAATTACCTATTGCCCAAGATTTCTCGTGATAAATTTTTATATTCACTACACTACTTTGAACGTGTTTTCTGGGGTCTCAAAACTGGGACACAGGTTTTAATTCACACCGTAAAGGCAACTGCAATGATTCTAACAAGTCCATAAAACTCTATGAGCTCGTTCTCTCACATTACACCGTAACATTAATGTGAGATAGTATTTTTAAAACGCCTGTGCTATGCTTAAGCACGGCGATTGCAAAATAAATGGTGGCAGTCTACAATTTTGCATAAGAGCTTCATTTGTTTATTCCAATGATTCAACAAGTTGTTTGAACAGCTGGCACTAAGCCATCAGCAAATAATGAGGTTGAGGAAGACTGTGCTCTAATAGCAGCACTTACTGTCTGGTAAAATGTAAAGAAACATGAATGAGCCACAAAACAGACTAGCAAGTTATGACAGAGACTTGGGGAAGAGGTCGATTGGAATTGTTTTAGTGAAAAGTTGGAAAAAGAGTATCTGGAGCAATAGCACAGTGGTTATGGCATTTGCCTTGCATATGGCCAATATGGTTACGATCCCTGGCATCCCATGGTTCCCAGCACTGCTGGGAGTAATTCTTGAGTGGAAAACAGGAGTAACTCCTGAGCATTGCTGGTTCACCCAAAAAGCAAAAAAAAAAAGTTGGAGAAACAAATGTGGGTATCACCAGATCACTGTCTCCCGCTTCATCATCGATTTAATAGAACGGGCACCAGTTACATTCCATATGACCTGTCTCATACAAGTAGAGCCCATGTAAATGTAGGTTGATCCAGGGAAACATAAAGAGCCTCAAACTTTTTATTCCATCAGTCATGGGAATGAGTTCTATAATTGTTACTGGTATTTGCAGAGTATCAAATATGACACGGGTATGCTAGGCTCGGCTGCAGGTAGTTAGATACTAATGTAGTCATCTCAAAAATCCAAAATTATTTATTGATGAACCATCAGCCGCTTGCAGCCGTGTTACTCAGGCTGGTGATAGCCGTCGCTGGTGTAGCTCTGACGACGGGAAGTCTGGATGGTAAAATGGAGGCCCTCATGGAGCAAAATATTCATTGCTGTGAGGTTCTGTTGGGGTAGTAAAATAGGCTGTGTAACCCGCCATCCCCCTCCCGGGTGCCCATGAGTACAGCTAGTCTTAAAATTAAAGTTGATTTTTCTTATCTAATAAACAAATTAGGTGATGGGGAGAAAATAAAATTTTGAACCAGCAAACTGTCTTTCAGGGTTTTGTATACTAAGATGGGTCTCACTAAGCCATGACTGAATTCATACCTCGTAAGAAAGCTAACATCAATCTTTGCACTAATATACAGAATGAAACAGCATTGGAGTTCTAAATCCAGGTATGTTTTCTTGTTAGTTTTGAAGCGTCAAAAATTCCGTGTTGCTTTTACTAAGAGTTTTGTTGTTCTATATACATCAGCAAAACATCAGGGTAGTTATGCTTTTTTTTACTTCTGCTTGGTGAATTTCCTGGCTGTGTATTCTGGGGTGACTCCTGGTTTGATCTTCTCCTGTAACTGCTTCTGGATGCTTCAATGATCTTGAGAAATTGTTTACTTCATTCCTTCACAGGCAGGATACATTTTTTCCTCCATTTTTCAATGCACAGGCGTTTAATTTTGGGATTCTAAGGCAAGGTATTAAACTGATAGCTCTGGTCAGACCAGAGTGGGGGATTCTAAATGAAATTAGATTCTGGTGATTTCACCGTGAAACTGAAAGAACAAGTCGGTGTGCCTTGCTCGGAAGAGATGAGATTGGTACAGAAATGTGAAGGAGAGTGAGAAGAGCAGATGAAACGAAAATGCAGAGGTCTGAAGTGAAATAAACTTCCTTGCCCTAACTGAGCAAAGCAGGAAGGAGTAGTAGTCGCTGAGACACCCGGTCTCATTCATCATTAATGGTTTTCTTGCCCAGATATGTTTGAGAAAGTTCATTTAAAATACGAAAAGTGTGTTGGGTCAATATGGGGGGGTGTGTTTTCTGGGGTTTTGTTTTTAAATTTGAACTAACTCGTGATATTTTTCTAGTATTGTCCAGAACGATATGTGATAATTTAGTAGTGATGGGTCCAAATTAAAACAGGTTCTACACTTTTAGTGTCTTTATTAAGTCATATTGGAGCTAAACAGAAAAATTATTTTTCACCTACAGTTATCTTTGTAAAAATACTCCTGCAATTTTTTAAAAATTATTTTAGGCACAGTTTTTTTATTTATTTTATTAAATCATCTGAGTGACCATTTGCAGTTATTCATGATTGGGTTTGCTATTCAGTGCTCCAACAGCCATCCTCCACCAGTGCACATTTCCCAACACCAGCAGGCAATTTTCTTCTCTCCTCCCTCTCTCTCTCTCTCTCTCTTTCCTTTGTGCACCTGCCTTGGCAATAATACAAACACAGAAGGAATATCATGAATAACCCTTTACCACTTCATACTCAATTTAATCTAGCTAAAGGCTGCATCTTCAATTTATGAAACATCACTGACCAAGCAAGTGGAAGAAGAGATAAACAAATGGGACTACATTAATCTAAGAAGATTCTACCCTCAAAATTAAAAGATGACCAACATAGAAGGCAAGTCAGCTCAAAGAATATTTGCCCAGAATCCATCTGATAAGGGGTTAATATTCAGGATATACAAGGCACTCAGAGAACTTTATAAAAAAAAAACAATCCAACTCCGGGTCAAAAATGCAGGTGGAAGTGAATAAAGCTTTTTCAAGAAGAAAATGAAAGGCATGGAAAAAATGCTCTTCACTAATCAGGAGATACAAATTCAGGAACAGGTTTATGAAAGTCTGAATGGTAAAGTTTCACGATGGTATTCCAGCACCACGCCTCCACCAGATTTCCATTTCTCCACCTTGTACAAGTTTTGAACTAAGAGAACAAAGTAATAAAAAGTTCTAATTTAAAAAAATACCGGCATGTACTTCTCTCTGGGGATTGTGGAAAGAATGTGGGAGTTATCAAAAGTACAGTTTGAGAAAACAAAAAGTGCTCTAGAGATGGTAGAATTTGTGGTTGCTTATGCAATGAATGTCGCTGAAGTGTACATTAAAGCATTTATAATGGTGTTATCTCCTATAAAGTATCATGCAATATATATTTCACTATGATTTTAAAAGCTTTAAAAAAATAACATGTATCCCCTTGCATAGTATGCCTTTTCAAACCCCATTATGAACTAATAAAACCTACCTATCAGGACCTAGCAGCCCATGATTGGAAATGATGGTCTCTATTGCACAGTACCAGGCTCTAAAACAGCCAAAAATGAACAGTAGTCTCTATTTAATATTATATTTTGTCAAAAAATTCATTTTTTACATTTTGACTTGTTAAATATATCAGAATACAAAATTTTTTCCTTGAGTCTGGCTTTTTCTGTTGTTGCTGGTGTTTTTTGTTGTTGTTGGGCCACACTGTATGCTCACATTTATTCATGGATTCTGTGCCTAGGATCATTCCTCTTGGTATTCAGGGAACAATTGGGGTGCCAGATGATTGGCTGTTGCAAATTCACTGTCAATGCTGATGATTGATTGTAATTAAGTCTCTTGCAGCAGCCAACTGTTTTGACTGCTGCAAAGGACTGGAAGTGAATTAATCTTCCCTGTTCTCTAAATCGAGCAAAGTAAAAACATATATGCAGGTGGAGGGAAAGGCTGAGCAAGACCCTAATTATTTAATGCTTCAGCCCCAAGACTGGACTTTAAGATTTTATTATACCACCATGAGATATGGTGAATTCTATATTATAAATAAGATGTGTTCCAAAGATAAAAGCACGTTTAGGTTTCAGTCATACAGTGTTCCAGCACCCATCTCTCCAACAAAGCCCATTTCCCACTACCAATGTCCCCTGATATTCTCCCCATCCCTAGCCTGCCTCTGTGGCAGGTTCTTTATCTCTTGCTGTCTCTTTCTCTCTTCCTTCTTCACATTACTATGCATTGCAATGCATACATTTTGAGGTTATCATGTCTATCTCTTTTGCCTGTATCCAATGCTCAGTTCTAGGCTGGTATAATCACTTTGATTTCACCTTAGTAGCACACTATTCCTTTCTCTGTCTTACTAACCTCAGACCCTACATGTTTGTGGTTATTTCCACCTTTGACAAAGACCTCCGGATTCATGCCTTTGTCTGACCTTGGATATTGGCATCATATATATATGTATATATACATATATATGTGTATATATACTATATATATATATGTCATATAAATAAATGCAGCCTTCATTCTATCTTTTTCCTGGCCACTTCACTTTTAATGATCCTCCATGTCCATCCATTTATAAGCAAATTTCATAACTTTATTTTTTCCTAATAGCTGCA
>JAJIBD010030423.1:0-98785 GCA_021461705.1 Cryptotis parvus | reverse complement strand
AAATCTAGATGGCTTAGTCTCCTACATATTTGGCTACAAAATATGGATTATTGGGACTACTATTGTATGTATGGCTTATTGAAACACTGTTAAGTAAAGACTGACATAGAAATAAAAATTTTATTTATTAATTCATGCTTACACTAACATTATGATGTTTACATATCTTGACTATTATATATAATCTTGACTATAATACATGATATTATAGCTAACATGAGTATATATCTCAACTATAAAGTGGCATTTTTAATTATAATTAAAAGAAGGATAGTCTATTATAATTTTACTTTTACTTTTTTGAGGAACTTCTATATAATTTTTGTAGTGCGTGTACTAATTTACATTCCTACCAATTGTGCACAATAGTTCTCTTCTCGAACTCTGTATTATAACAGGCGTGAAGTAACATCTGATTATCTTTTTTAATTTTCATTTCCTTTATTATTGTTAGTATTGACTGCATTTCCTCTATTGACCGTTTGAATACCTTAGTCAGAAAAAAAAAATGTCTGTTCAAGTATTTTGTCTGTCTTGTTTGAATAGTTGCTTTTGAATTAGTTGCTTTTCTGCTTTTGAGTTGTTTGAGTTATATCTAAAATATACACCTTAATAGATAACTAATTATGCAAAATATTTTATCACATTTCTTGCTTTTTCATTATGGTTATCACTTTTTTTTATTCCATACAGAGATTTTCATTTGATACAGTCGTATTTATTTGCTATACTCATACTTTTTATAACCATACTTTTTAAAAAATGTTGTTTTCTAAAGTCTTAATTCATTTTCAGTTGAGTCCATTTAAAAATTTTTCAGAGCTTATATTTAAATGTGGCTCAAACTATACTATAATGATCTATATTATATAGATTTCAAAGGTTTTTTTTAGTTGGAGGATTTAGTTGGAGGTAAGAGAGATTACCTTGAAAGAAACATTCTGAAAAAAAATGATAGAAAAGTGTAACCTGTAATTTTACATTCAGAAGATCGTGGTAGATCTTCATCAAGTTGGTTTAATTTATTTTTTAATTCCATGATGAAAATTTTCCTTCCTGGTGTTTTTTTTTTTTTTTTTTTTTGCTTTTTTGGGTCACACCTGGCAATGCTCATGGGTTCCTCCTGTCTCTTGAATTACTCCTGGTGGTACTAGGGGACCATGTGGGATACCGGGATCAAACCCTGGTTGGCTGCTTGCAAGGCAAACGCCCTACCTGCTGTACTATCACTCCGGCCTCCCCTCCTGGCAGTTTTGGATGTTACTCATTCCCTGCCCCTTTTTCTTGCCTATCCTCTAGCAGGCAATTTCCCCCAATAAATTGTTACTATAAAAGGATATCCCAGAATTAACTCTTCATCATGTTTTTGCTTAGTTTTCATATTTCTGACACTTTTTACACTTAATTGAAAGTGTAAATTTAAATTTTTAAATAAAATTAATTACACAAAAAGATATATAATACATCATATTATATATGTAACTTCATATATATCTTGTATATATTACATATAATATACATAGTATATATCCACGTCCTGGCAGGACGTAATATGCATATGGTACATTTGTTGACCATTCTGAACGTTTAAAAAACTCACCAGGTTTTTCTTATAATTTTACTGCCATATATTTTTACCATTATTTTTCTTTAAGAGAGAATAAAAAGAACTTAAGGTTCACTGAAGTCTAATAGGTAAAAAAGCAAGACGTCATACTGGGAAAGAGCTTTTATGTTCTTAAATGCTATAATTAATCATTTGAGAAATAAAACTATGGTGGTGACCCCTCATGTTCTTTGATGTTTCCACACCCACTTTCCGTATGAATTGGGGTGTTAAGTTCTAGTGTCAGTGCCAATTCTAACTTAGAAATTACCTTCTTCCCACTCAGAAATTCCTCCTGAGTTTCAACAGGAGAAATTATTCTTCATTTTCCCCTCCTGAAAACTGTTGTGTAATATTGCTGGCAGAGAGAGGAAGTTTGGTTCCACCCTAAAGGTAGCTGGATTTCAGTAGAAGTGGAAGCAATATCTATATATAGAATGGCAAATGCCTTGGGCTAACTGTAGATGAAAAGCACTCTAGATATGTAAGGTATTATTTACTAAAGCGTTATTATTTTAACTTTGCTACAAGTAAGAACAAGCCTATAAAAATCTACCCAACAGCGCTGAAGCAAGGCAGGCTTTGTCATTTCAGCTCTTTGCTGAAACAATTTGTTTCTCTTATATCAACTCCACCTGTCAATTTTCATTAAGCAAAGTAATTTGAGGCATTTTGAAATTTTTTCACTCAAGATGTCCTTGGTGTGGAGTGAAATGACCAGTAAATCATTGGTTAAAGCCACACCAATTGACTTTGGCTAAATAAAGGAGAGAAAAAAAGAGAAGACAGCCTTGTCCAGGGATTATACATCTATCTATATAACCTGCACTTATATATAGTCACATATATAATCAACACCAGTTACACTTAGCAAAATACAATTCTGTGGCTACCTGCTGATTTAATCAACCCTTTCTAGTTAAAAAAATAGAAATTGGAATATAATGTGTGTGGTGAAAAATTTTTAATAAGATACATAGGAATTTTTTCCCTAATGGTAAAAAATAAAGGATCTGAAGGTGATCAGTACACCTTTGAAGAACTATGGAAAGAGAAACACCAAATGGTATGAATGTACTTAACTCTGCAGTTTAATTTCAGCTTATTATAGAGTGCAGTTATGATCATGTAGAAAAATGCAGTGCTTACATTATTTGAATCTGGTTGATAAATATGATCAACCATAATCATAATCACAATCAAACATAAGATTGATGATCTGAGATCAGCCTATAGTTGAGGTATTTTTATTTAGATCCCAAGGAAATCAAAGTTTTATTCCCTTCTTGACTCAAAACCAGTCAACTCACCCTCAGATTGAAAGGAGCAAAGAAAACAGCTTGAACAGAAATTGTTATAAAACACTCTCCATAAGTAGAAGCACTTGTACCTCTGGCTAACAGAGGTCAACCACAATAATAAACAAAACACACAGCATGCTTTTCCCAGTTTTACTGAGAGATATTTGACATAAATTACTAAGTTTAAGACATGGGATATAAGATTTTAATGAGTTGGTAAACCTATGCAGGTCGTGGTTTTACTTGTCATCCAAAAGGGCAAACTTATTGTAAGTCATTTTTTTTCTCTTCAAAAGCAGTGCTATTCAAAATTTCTGATTGTCGACCTAGAAAATCAAAACATTTTTATTTTAAGCAATTGTTATCTAAAAGAACTTCCTAAGTGATGAAATGGTCTATGCACTTTCTGGAAGGAAAGCCCTAACTAGATGTGGTTATTGAGTACTTGAAGGTGAATTTGATTGACAACATATGAAATCACAAAACCTAGCCATCAAGGAACTGAGCTAGCTCAAATGATAGGTATCTCGAGTACAGAATGTTACCCCCTTTTCTTGAAGGGGAAAACAAGAAAAAGGGGGTGTCACAGTGGCTGGAATATGGAAGGAGTAGATGTCAGCCACTGTGATAAGCAAGGTGGTGTGAAAGAAAGAAGAGGAGCAGTGAAGTCTGGCCACCTCTTTCAGTCCTAAATTCTCTCTATGGATAATTTACTTTTCTCAGTCTTTCCTTTTTTCCTGCAGCACAGGGATTGAACCCGATGTCTGTCTCACACTTGTTGGATATGTTCTCAATCATGAGTCACATTTCTAGCCCACAAGTTGCTTGTTTGAAGCTGAATTTCTGTAAAGAGAAGCAATCCTCGTGAATTTCTGGTGATGACTAATAGAGCAGTAGATCTGAGGACAGCCAGCAGAAGGTCTGCCACATAAGTTCTTATTAACTCCTCATAAACACTATAACTATGTTGAGGATTGAAGACCTTAACCTAAATTGGATGCAGTGATTGGCCTAAGAGCATGGGCCAACCATGGGTTGCAATCATGGGTGGATTCCTGAGAATCCAGCCCAAGAATATCAATTTATTCAGACATTGACTTATTCTAGTCACTCACGGAATATGTATTTTAGAAGACAGGTTGCATGTAACACTGTGAGGATGAAGTGGAAACCCCAAGAACATAATCAGTTCCCAAGTCTTAGGATATGCAGAGCACCACAATCTGTTATTACCTGGCTTTGGAAGTTACAGCATTCATTGGTCAGCAGTGAAAGTTTGACTAGTGACATGACCCACTTGATGAGGTGACTGACGTCAAAAAAGCTGAGTCCCTCTAGAGCTACCTGATTAGTGACAGCAACTCAACGCACCATTTTATTCAGTCTTGTCTATTATTGATCTTAACTTTCTGAAGTGAAGAGATATTGTCCTCAATTTACATAATAGCAGGGTTCTGTTTTTCAGAAAAACTCCAGTGGATGATGATAATGATGAACTAATGTCAAATAATACTTGAAGAACACTATTAATAGTCTCTTTTGGGCTCAGTTTTTCCATCTCAAGGTTTGAACTAGCAGTTTAAGGCCCAGGACAAAATGAGGTAACCTTTGAATAGACATCCAAGCTGAGGGTTACACATCCTAAAGGACTCAGAAAGTTATTCAGTTTGGGGGAATCATACTGGCGGCTTGCCTTTGGGAGCATCTGTGGGAATGGTGCCACACAATACCATTGGCAAGAGAGTTCGAAGCAGCCTGGAAAATGTGAGTGAAAAATCTCAGCCTGATCCTATCAGGTCAACAATTTAAATTCAAGCCAGACATTCAATGACAAAAAGCTCCACTGATTCTCAAGGGCCCTGGCACACCCTCAACTGCCATTTCAAAGTCAACAGCTCTGCCTGAGTCTTTACTTCAAGAGGGAAAATGGGTTAGTGACCACTATTGCTCCCCCATGAAATGTTCTCCAGGCAACTGATACAGGAAACATGCACTGTCAAGATTATATTCTGCTTATGAAGTGGTTTAACTTAGTTTAAAAAATACATAAAGTGAAACAATCAAATTTCCTTGCATAAAATATTGGGTTCAGTGTGGAACTAGCCAAAGAAAGATTGTGCGCTACCCCTGATAACAACTACTTTAACTAGAGGTTTGCCGGAGTTTTATTATCATTCTTCTCATGTTAGGTTTCTAGCAGATGGGAGATTTGGAGGTGTCAGCTAAGCCAATGCGATTTTTAAATAATTTCTGAAATTTAGTGCAGCAATGGCTATTAATCGACTCTGATGCTCAATTTTCATATGTATAAACCGAGTACAGGTTCATGAAAAAACCTGTTCACCTCTTTTTCTGCACCTATGACAGATAGAATAGGGTAAAAGGAGGTGACTTAGAAACTAATGAACTAAAGAGTTTTATATTTAATTTAAAAAAATTGACACACACACACAAAATCCAGGCATGAGGCAGTTGATTTCTCAGTTGGGATGTAATTCAGGGAAAGATGGCATTGTGCCTTCCCCATCAGGACTTGGTAATCATTCCACTATTCATGAACAGATGCCTTGGTCAGATCCCCAAGTGTAAGTGAATTCATTAAAAGACCTAGGGAATTGGAGTATTAATGCTAAATGATTACATATTATAGATTTTCTGGAAACAAGTTGAGGGACATGGCAAGGAGAGGAAAGAGTAGAGATTGTATCTAACTCTTGGCTAGAAGTTGGTCTCATGAGATCACCAAAAGAGCTCTTTTTAGCATAAGAATTGCACTCTTAAAACAAGATTTAAGCAGCTATTGTCACAGTGTAGAAGGTTGATATAAGACAAAGTACTATCATGAATGCAGAATGCCATATATGGAAACCCTTGGGGAAAATCTATTGGATAGAGAAAAGTGCACAAATCATTTTGCTCTTTGCATACTTAAAAAATTTTATGATATAATTTTTTTTCTGAAGGAAACTGCCTTATAGAATGCTTGAACCGATGGTGTTTGTAATAGTAAACTGTTCTCTAAATATATTGTGGTGCACTTTAAAATTTAGGATTAGTTGCTCTCTTCCCAGATTTTTATTTTTTCACTCAGACAATTTGGCACTGGATAATGTGTGGGTGGATATATTTTTCTCACCTGCACAATTAACTTGAAGTTATTTTTGGAATCGTTTTATTTTCAGCTATTATGATGATACCATACTTGGAAAAAATGCTGTTGAGTTTAAGTTGAGAGATTCTATTACCCGAGGGCAAAATGGAATAATCAAGTCACATGAAGAAGTTCAAAATAGCAATTGAGATTGATTTATTAAATATAAAGTTTTTGAGTACACAAATCTTTTTTTAGTTAGGCATGGTGTTTTAAAATTTCAAAGTAGAGGTATAGTTGTGTTTCCTGCATACAACATTTCCATACCATAATTCCCCACCAGTGTATCCCTTTCCCTTCACCCTTATGTCCATATTCCTTCTCAGCCCTGTCCTCAACTTTTCTCCTCTCCCCCTCCACCAGTCTCTCAACCATGATGAGCCTACTTCAGTAGGCTAATTCTCAGATTCTTTAACTTTTGCTCTTTATATCCCACATATGAGAGAGGTCATTCTGTGTATGTTACTCTCCTTTTTGGAATACTTCACTTAGCATAATGTCTATCCATGTAATGTCAAAATTGTAGTGGTGTGCATTTCCCAGCTACTCTGGAAATTGAGACGGAGGATGACTTGACTTTAGAGTTCTGGGCTGTACTGCAGTAGATTGATATGTTAATATGGTGACTCCATTCCCCATCAGGTGGTCACCAAGTTGCCTAATAAAGGGTGAGCAGGCTCAGGTCAGAATACACATGTTCTTAAGGATATGCTCTTTGTGTTATGGCTCTACTGTGTTAAGTCCTTACCCAATAGTATGCCAGTGCTCTATAAATGTTTCCATATATCTTTCAATGATTTCATATCATCAAGATCTTTGAGTTATTTGAAGTACCTATAAATATTGTATTTTATATAGTATGTCACACACATTATAAGATATACTATATTTCTATAACGAAGTGATAACTTTGCTACATTTGTTTTGTTTTGCTTATTTTCTAATTCTCCATATCCCTGAAGTAATGGAGTTTGGGTTCCCCTGTAATGGGTACAGTGATTCCTTTCCTCACCAAAATACTCATAGAGTAAAGCCACGTTCCCTCCCTTTCGTTTTAGACTGACTTTTTTGTGACTGGCTCTGACAACTAAGTGCTTATTTCTGGAAGTTAAGAGAAGAAAATGATTCAACACAAAGGAGTAATACATTGTTAAGTGCTGCTAACAATCTAAGTAGAATGGGAACAAGGAACTGCTTATATATAGAAAGGTAGGTGTCATTCATGATATGAGTGATAGCTATCTCTATGGAGATTCTGGAGCAAAATCCAGATGAAATTTTTGAAAGAGAAATAGAAGTAAATTGGAGACAATGATGGCAAAAAATTTTCATCTTCTGCTTAAAATCCAAGAACAACTGAAGGAAGATGATGATATGTGGCAAGAATAGTTTTTAAGATACCAGAAATAGTTAATTTACTGAAATACTATAATACTAGTATTCATTTTATTTATTTTGTTGGGGTTTGTGGGCCATAAGTAGTGCCCAGGGCCTGTGCTCTTGGTCCTGTGCTCACGGATCACTCCTGGAGGCTTTCAGTGGTGCCATAAGTAGAGCCAGGGATAAAACCTGGGTCAGTCACATGGAAGATTTCACCCACTGCACTATCTGGACACTTAATGTTTTGTTTTGTTTTGGGGTCAACCAGGCAGTGCTCTGTTTGATCTTGGCTCTGTGCTCAGAGTCCTGGTGGGCCTTAGGAGATCACATGTTGTGCTGTGATTAAACTCAGGTAAGCTGTGTCCTACCTGCTTTATTTTCTTCTTGCCCCAAGTCTTCATTTTAACCTACAGTCTGAAGGTAGTGTGAAGGATTCCTAAAGCAAGGTTAATGCTTGGTACCTAATATCTTGGCAGGTTATATCCCTTATAATTCAATTTCTTCATTTGTAACATGAATAAATGTAAACACATTTTTAAATTTATTTTTTAAATTGAATCACTATGAGATGCAGTTGCAGAGTTACTCATGATTGGATTTCAGTCATGCAATGCTCCAACACCCTTCCCTTCAACAGTGCACATTTCCCTCCACCAATGTCCCCAGTTACTCTTCCACCCCAACTACCACCCCTATGGAAGGCACTTTTCTTCTCTTTCTCAATCTTTCTCTCTCTCTCTCTCTGTATTTCTCTCTCTTTCTCTCTCTCTCTTCTTTCTCTTTCTCTCTCTGTCTCTCTGTCTCTCTCTCTCTGTCTCTCTGACTCTCTCTGTCTCTGTCTCTCTCTCTTTCTTTTTGGGCATAATGACTTGCAATACAGATATTGAAAAGTTCCATTACCTTAAACTAAACATATTTGAGATTAATCGCCCTCCTAAAATTTCATCTGTGCTTTTAAGTATGAAATTTCTCATTGCTGCAATTTTTGTTCTTTTAAACTTAGTAGAAAATATATTAATTGTTATCAGGCCAGAGAGAGAAAACTAAAATTTTTTTAAGAATTCTTAGGACTAAGAATTCTTTACTTGTGGGTCCTGGGTTGATGCCTGCCTGGCAATGTGGTCTGTGGAGCACAGTGGAAAGGACCACTGAACACAGACCTAGTAGTAATCCCTGAGTACTGCCTAGCGTTGCCTAGAAACAAACAAAAAAAAATCAAGAAAGCTTTTTTTTAAGAAGAGTTTTTCTTCCACATAGAGAAACAAGAAGCCAAGTTATTTTTTTTTTTTTTTTTTTGTGATTTTCAAACATTTGGAGGGCTAAAAGTAAAAATTGGGAGGGGTATGGGAAATGAAAAGATTTTAAACTAAATTATTAAGTATTCATTTGTTATTATGTTCCAACAAGATAGTTTGTTTATATGTGTATAAATAAAGAGTGGACCCTATTGTGTCATTTCAATCTATAAAAAATGGGGTCAGAGTGATAGAACAGTGGTAGGGTGTTTGCCTTATACACAGCCAACCAGAGTTTGATCCCTGGCATCCCTTTGGTTCTGCTGATTAATGCTAGGAGTAATTCATGAGTGTAAAGCCAGGAGTAAACTTTGAGCATCACCGGATGTGACCCAAAAAGTAAAAAAAAATGTATCTTGTGACTCAGAGGTAGAGCATAATGCCTTGCATGGTTAGTACTCTAAGTTCAGTTCCTGACAGAGTTTCTTAAAAGTTATAATTTTTAGCATGATCCGGCCATATCTTAGGTAGTGTGATGTGTGCTGGTTTAGACTAATAAAGCTAAGAACCATTACAGAAAAAGAATTGAATTACCTCTGCATATATAATATATAGTTTCAACTGTATATTCTGGTAAATACATGTATGCATGCTCTTTCTATTTTATTTAAGATCATCTCTGAAAACAGCAGTTTAGAGAAGTCCTAGTACTCTTTTTACAAAAATGTAATTAAAGTGGGAATGGATATACGAGTAGAATATTTTGTACTTAAGAGATTCAAATTAACTGAATAAATATTTATAATCTTTTAATGCATTTTTAGAATTATGCCCTTTTTGGCACAATATTTTATAATATTTTGTGTACAATTTCAGGTTCATTTAATGTTGGCACCTGTTTTCTGAGTTCTCAATGACATAACATGTGTTTTATACTAGTGCCAATAATGTTTTTAATATGGCGTCTTTCATGGAATTTGCAGGGAAATTCTTCTTGTAATAGTAAGGAAAAATTGACTTTAGTCCAATGAGATGTGCATAATTGTATTCACATTAGCCAAAGTCTGATTGTTAGCAATAATGGTGATTATGTTTTATTCATTTATATTTATTTTTTATTTACTGGGGTTAAGGGAGAGAGCCACACTAGATCAGGGGCTGTTTCTGACTCTGTACTCAGGAGTGACTCCTATCAATTCTCCTGTGCCAGGTACAGAACCAGAGTTGTTCACTTGCAAGGCAATATGCTCATCTCTGCACTATCTCTCATTCCTGTGTGTGTGTTATTTTTTAATTTTAATATTTAATTGTGTTCCCCCTGCGCCTTGAGGTGTTGCAGGTATGGCTGTCGTGCCGGGCTGTGTCAGCAGGTGGCAGACAGGAGACAGGCTTGTCTACACCCAGGGCTCTGCCCCATGGGCCCTGGATAGTTGATGGTCTGACATAGAAAAGACTGGGTCCCCTGGAGAACTCAGAACCACAGTAGAGCCTGGCAAACTACCCATGGTGTATTCAATATGTCAAAAAAGGTAACAATAATGGACCTCATTCCAAATGAATGGTAATGTTACTGGTGCCCGCTTGAGCAAATCGATGAACAGCAGGAAGATAAGTGACAAGTGACAATTATGAGTCCATCTGATGAAAATAGTAGAGTGGAATTTCAGGGTTATTAAAAGATCAATCATTTATGCCTTCTATTCTTGGTATTAAACTTAAAATGTGTCCCTTTTAAAAAGATTGGACCTTTTAGTTATATCAATTAAAATAGATTTTTTTTTGTTATACAAAAGCAATCTTAATGACTCATCGTGGCAAATACCTGTAGAATTTGATGCATTTTACATAAAATAATTTCCTCTCAGTTTTTTAATGAACCCGTAAAAACACTTGTAAGATCCTTTGGCTAATTCTTACTGCACATAAAATATTCTCCTGTTGCACCAGGCGAACCCTACATTTTACCATCAACTGTTCATAAATGTTGTACTCACTTATGTTTAGTGATAGAAATTCACAATAACCTAGGGTAGCCCTATATAATTTATAAGTTGATAGGATTTTTGATGTAAGTATAAACTTTTCCTTTGGAAAATTTAGAGGACTGAAATTATTAAATAAATTAATTAAATACTTGCTTTGGAAATTTTATTTTTCTAACAAAGAATTTATCTTTAATTTATTTCTAAGTTTTACCTTTCCATAAGGGGTGGGAAATGATAGCATTTTATCTCTGTGAATTTGAGAGTTATGAAATTTGGCCAGGGTCATGCAGGGAGGAGCTAGCTATAGACATTAACCATAGCTTTAAGTAATTTCAAAGTACCTGCAAAATGAGCAGCCTCCACTGAGAAAAAATCATTAATGGGAGCTTTTTAGACACTCCTATGGCATACTTGCTAAAGAAGACAAGGGTTCTTTTCCCCTCATGAGTAGCAATATGAAATCCTCAGCATAATCTTACAAAAACATATCCAATAACATATCAAAAGGATCATGTATCATGAACTCTGATCAAGTGGGATTCATCCCAGGAATGTTCAGACTATGCATTTCATCAATCTGGCATAAATATAAATAAAAAAGAGATAAAATAATGCAATCATGTCAAATAATGCAGAGAAAGATCCCAACAAAATCCGATATTAAATTATGATAAGTATCCTCAGCAAAATAAGGTTAAAAGGAACCTTCCTCAAGATAATATGCCTTCTGCAACAATCATAGTCAGTATTATCCTCATTGGTGAAGAATTGGAAGCATTTTTTTATCAGATCAGTCACAAGGCAAGGAAGTCCACTACCTCTACTTCTATTCGAATTGTATTACAAGTCCTAACAAAGACAATCAGGCAATAAAATAAAATCAAAGGGATGCACATTGGAAAATAAGTAAGTCAAATGACTACTATTTTCAGATGACATGGTAATATACATGGAAGACCCTAAAGAGTCCACCAACAACCTCTTGGTAACAAAAAATTAATATTCAAAAAAGTGGGCTACAAAGCAAACATACAAAAATAACTTATATTCATATAGTGATGAACAGAGACTCGCAGACATGGGGCAGAGGTGCTACTGGCTCTCCCTGTGACCAGCCGCTCACGAGGCGTCCGGGAGTGATGGTGGGTTCTAGCCCTGGCCCACCACCCCAGCAGAGCCTCACAACAAGCCAGACGACCCCCACTCCATGAGGGCCTCCATTTTCCACATCTGGACTTTCCCCTCATCAGAACTCCACCCAGCAGACCAGCCTATCAGCGCCCGGCTCATCGAGTTCCACCCTGCAGCAGTCTTTCTTAAATCCGGCTCAGACCTCCACCCAGCAGACCAGCCTATAAGCACCCGGCTCATTGAGTTCCACCCTGCAGCAGTCTTTCTTAAATCCGGCTCAGGTATGCCAGTCCAGAGACTACGCAGACATGGGGCAGAGCTGCTACTGGCTCTCCCTGTGACCAGCCGCTCACGAGGCGCCGGGAGGGATGGTGGGTTCTAGCCCTGGCCCACCATCCCAGCAGAGCCTCGCAACAAGCCAGACGACCCCCCACTCCATGAGGGCCTCCATTTTCTACATCCGGTCTTCTCTCTCGTCAGACCTCCAACCAGCAGATCAGCCTATCAGCACCCGGCCGCACGGTTCATCAATATATGCTGGACTTAGAGATGCCTACAAGAGTATGCTACCTGCACGGCAGAGCCTGGTAAGCTACCCGTGTTGTATTTCATATATATGTCAAATACCAGTAACAATTATAGACCTCATTCCGGAATGGATTGAGGCTCTTTATGTTCCTGGAGCAAGCAGATGCCCTTGGGCTCTACTAGCATGAGACAGGACATATGGAGATATTACTGGGGCCCGCTCGAGCAAATCGATGATGAACGGGAAGACAGAGATACAGTGATAGTGATGAACAGCTTGTAGATGACAGACAACAGGCAGATGGGGCAATAGTTGCCAATGTTGTGGAGGTCTCCCTTCTTGAACAGTAGCACTGTCCTGCTGGTTTTCCATTTGGAGGGCACCTAGCATTCAGACAGGTAGCATGTGAAGAACCGAGCAGTATATTGATTAGTAGTGATGGCAGATTCTTCAGGTGTTCGGGTCTGATTTTTTTTCTGGGCCTGGTGCTGTTCCCTTCTTTACCAACGAAATGGCATGTCAGATTTCAGAAGGGAGAACATTGGGAATGACATATTCATTCTGTGGAATTTGGTATGTGGGCAGGTAGACATGGGCTATCAAAGAGATCCGAGTGGAAGTCATAGATAATCTTCTCCGTTGCCTTTCTGGAAGATGTGATAGATCCATCAGGACATCAGAGGGCAGTCATCTTGATCTTATAGTTGGCAAAGGACAGGCGGGCATTGCAAATGCTTTTCCCAGCTTCTGCTGCATCTGCCAGTATTTCTGCTCTTCTCTCTTTGAGGTCTTCCTTTATCGCTTCTCTGCACTACTTTGCGAACTTGGACATTAACATGTGGTTTCCGTGGCTCGTGACCTTGCCACGTTGGCGAATGAGCCGGAGAGTTTTTGAAGACAAGTGTCCTTTTGTGTTTGCCATCTAATTTGGCAGAACATTAGATGAAGGGCAACCATGCGAGCAAGCTGGCTTCCGAAAAGGATTCAGCACAATCGACCATATCCACAATGTAATCAAGATCATTGAGGTGTGTAGGGAGTTCAAGATGGAACACTGTATGACCAAAACCCAAATATGAACTTTTTAATTGTATATCTTTGTAATTGTAAAAATAAAAAATTTAAACAAAATGGAAACAAAAAAATTTTAAAAAAAAGATGCTGCTCTGTCACATTCATTGATTTAAAAAGCCTTTGACTCTGTTGAGAGTGAAGCGGTCACTGAAGCCCTAGCCAAACAGTGTGTTCAAACCCAATACATCAAGGACCTTCATGAGTTGTGTTACATATTCACAACCAGGATCTCACCATTCTACAAGAAAGTGATCATTGATGTCAAAAGAGGGGTTTGGCAGGGGTTTACCATTTCACCAAAACTCTTCAGTGCCACCCTCGAGAACATCATGCGACAGTTAGAATGGGAAGTAATGGGAGTGA
This sequence comes from Cryptotis parvus, assembly GCA_021461705.1. NCBI lineage: Eukaryota > Metazoa > Chordata > Mammalia > Eulipotyphla > Soricidae > Cryptotis > Cryptotis parvus. Next base: position 85,030 of record JAJIBD010030423.1, on the reverse strand, counting down.
AGATAGATGGTCGGCAACTACACCACCTCTGCTTCACTGATGACATTGTTCTAATAACACCAAACATTAGCCAAGCTGTGCAAATGCTGGCTGACTTGGACAGTGAATGTGGAAAGATAGGTCTAGAGCTGAATCTCAACAAAACTATGTTCATGAAAAAATGAACTAGTTCCAGAGGCCCCATTCACTCTCAATGGAACAAACATCTCTGAATGCAGCAGTTATGTTGAGAACTCAACATGATGAGCGACCTAAAACCTGAACTGCAAAGGAGGAGAGAGCAGATTGGAATGTCTTCAAGAGCATCGAAGAAATAGCTAAAAGGGCAAAGAACCTCCAGCTCTGGACACACCGCTTTGACTCCACCATTCTCCCTGCATTAACATACTCCTCAGAGAACTGGACCCTACGAAGCAGGTCTTTCAAAGAGGAATCGAAAGAGCTCTGCTTGGAATATCACATTTCACTCAAGTGAAAGAAATAATCTGGAGTTCCGACTTCCATCAACTATCCAGAATCAGGGACACTGTCTCGTTATCAAGGCATCAAAAAATCAGATGGGCTGGACATGTAATGTGATTTGGAGACACCGCTGGACTAGAGTCTTTACCAACTGGATCCCACGGGAAGTCAAAAGATCATGTGGACACCCACCTACAAAATGGTCAGACTTCTTCAAGACCCTGAATGAATGGTTTGAGGGTCTAGGTATTCCTAAGCAAGCAGATACCATTTGGCTACACTGGCAGGTGATAGGGCCAAATGGTAACGTTACTGGCAACAGCTTGAGCAAATTGATGAGTAACAGGATGTCGAATTATCAAGTGATAGTGATGAACTATAACAGAAAAAGATCAAAAAGACTTTCCATTCAAAATACTATCCAAAATCATCAGTTATCTAATAATAAAATCAACAAAGTATATCATCGACACCCACCCTGCAGCAGTTTTTTCAATTCGGCCCAGTTATGCTGATCCAGGGACTCAGAGACATGGGGCAGAGCTGCTACTTGCTCTCCCTGTGCCGAGCCGCTCATGAGGTGCCCGGGAGGCGATGGTGGGTTCTAGCCCTGGCCCGCCACCCCAGCAGAGCCTCACAACAAGCCAGACGACAGCCCCACTCCATGAGGACCACTATTTTCCACATCCAGACTTCCCTCTCATCAGAACTCCACTCAGCAGAAGAGCCTATCACAGCCCGGCTCGCGGCTGTAAGCAGCCTCGCGGTTCATCAATAAATGCTGTATTTAGAGGTGACTACAGAGTATGCCACCTGCGCGGCAAGCCTGGAAAGCTGTCCATGTCATATTTGATATGCCAAATACCAGTAACAATTATATTAGGTCATTCCCATGACCTAATATAATGGTTTGAGGCTCTTTATGTTCCTGGAGCAAGCAGATGCCCTTGGGCTCTACTAGCATGAGATAGGGCATATGGAGATATTACTGGTGCCTGCTCGAGCAAATCGATGATGAACAGAAAGATAGCGATAGTAATATCATGAAAAGGACCTCAGAAAATTGAAGCCTATTCGTGTTTATAAATTGTAAGAATAAATAACATCAAAATGAGACTAATTTTTTTTTTTACTTTTTTGGGTTACACCCGGCTATGCTCAGGGGTTACTCCTGGCTCTTTGCTCAGGAATTACTCCTGGCAGTGCTCGGGGGACCATATGGGATGCCGGGGATCGAACCCAGGCCAGCATAGGCCGGCTGCGTGTAAGGCAAACGCCCTACCCACTGGGCTATCGCTCCGACCCGAGCCTAAATTATTATTATTTTTTATTAATTTTTTATTATACCACCGTGAAACATACAATTACAAAGGTGTTCATAATTGGTTCTTGGTAATACAGTATTCCAGCACCCATCCCTCCACCAGTGCCCCATTTCCACCACCAATGTGCCCCCCCCCCCCCCCCGCCCCCAGGCCGCCTTAATAGCAGTTACCCCAGTTTCCTCTCTTTCTCTCTCTATCTCTCTCTGTCTCTGCATCTCTCTCCCTCTTATTTTACACATTGTGGCTAGCCCTGCAGATATTTAGAGTTTATCACTTAGTGCTCTTCATCTTTAATCATTCAGGGAGATGCAAATCAAAACAACAATGAGGTACCATCTCACACCACAGAGACTGGCACACATCCAAAACAGCAAGAACAACCGGTGCTGGCGTGGATGTGGGGAAAAAAGGGACTCTCATCCACTGCTGGTGGGATTGCCGACTGGTCCAGCCCTTTTGGAAAACAATATGGGCATTCCTCCGAAAGCTAGATATTGAGCTCCCATTTGATCCAGCAATAGCACTCCTGGGAATATACCGAGAGACCGAAAAGCACAGAGCAGAAACACTATCTGTACTTCTTTATTCATCTCTGCGCTATTCACTATAGCTAGAATCTGGAAACAACCTAAATGCCAGAGAACAGAGGACTGGCTAAAGAAACTGTGGTTCATCTACACTATGGAATACTATGCGGCTGTCAGAAAAGATGAAATTATGAAATTTACCTGCAAATGGATGGACACGGAGACTATCATGCTGAGTGAAATTAGTCAGAAGGAAAAGGACAGATATAGAATGACTGCATTCATTAATAGACATAAATAGATACCAGTGTTTTACTAAATGTGGGAAATGGTAATGGCAGATTAAAACTCACCATTAAATATACACCGAGCCTAAATTTTTATATGGATTAAATTCATCCTTCATCCAGAATTCTGAGGACATTATTTAGGGACTGTGATCATCTTCAATCTCTTCTATGTGCTCTTCACACATCAGACAAATCTTCAAATGAGATACAGTAACTTGTAAATCAAACCTTTTGATGGCTCTGGATTTTTATATAAAACATTGATTTCCTCTTTCATATCTTTAGCATATTTTTTATGTTAGATCAATGCCTTTTTGTATATACACACGATGACAGGACAGTTAATGCTATGCTTTTGTAATATAGAAATCAATTGACTGAAATATTTACTTCTGGGCATCTGTTATGTTTACCTAACTTAAACCTCATTAGCCTAGACTAAGCCTAGACCTTAGCTCCTTATAAATCAAAAGGAAGGCCCCACCAAGGAACTTGGATGGACCAGGGGCAAGCTGTAATTAAATTGCCCTGGGTTTGACATAGAAACTGTGCACCATAAGAAGTGTAATTAGTTAAGAGCACAGTCATGGAACAATCTCTGGCATGGCCCATAAAGAAGTAACTGAGTAAGGACCCTATTGGGGTTAGGAAAAATTAACCTGGCCTCAGGACTATAGACTGGAATATATAACAAGATGTGCCCAGGAAAAGCCACCCTTTACCACTAGTCACAGAGACTGTAAAGAAGTAAATGTAATATGATTGTCTGAATAGATTACCAGTAAAGGAAAGTAAAAAATAATATGCCACTAGATGAAATGTCCTTGTTTACAAGAAGGTATCTGAGTACTAGAGCCCCAGTGTGGAATTACTTCCCTGGGGTGGATCTCCTAGAAAATTATCCCCTGAATAAAGATAGTTACATCTCTTTATATTTACATACAACTAAATCTATTATTTATATTTATGCTTAAGTAAGCCTGTTTATATTTATCTTTGACCAACATCCTCAGATATGTAAAAATGTAATACAATCAAGAACAATTACTGTTCTGATATTTACTGTTTTTTTTTTTTTTTTTTGCTTTTTTGGGTCACACCTGGCAATGCTCAGGGGTTACTCCTGGCTGTGCACTCGGAATTACTCCTGTCGGTGCCTCGAGGGACCATAGGGAATGCTGGGGGTTGAACCTGGGTCGGCCACATGCAAGGCAAACACCCTACCCACTGTGCTATCGCTCTGGCCCCTGATGTTTACTGGTTCTAAGCAATAAATACAGCAAGCTGAGGACAATCAGGGCTCAGTCCACAAGATCGTTAACCCCCTGTCCCATTGCTTTTCTAGGTCTTGTTTCTGTCTCTTTTCTTGATCCTCACTCTGCCTGTTTTCCTAGGTCTATTCTGGGAGATTGGGCATGGTCCCTCATTACAAGTGAATCTGTGGTCCCAAATTCCAAATGTTGAGGGACCCCTCCATATCCCAACACTTGATATTAGATCAGAATCCATAGAATGCATAGAAGGAAATATAGGCAGAATGCTGTGAGACTTTGCACTAATATTTCACAGAATATATGTATATAATATTTATACTAGAGTATGCCTATATTTAAGGGGCTAGAAAGATAATACAGTGGGTAAGGTGTTTGTCTTGCATGCTACTGACCCCAGTTTGATCTCTGGCACTGCATATTAACAGAGTATTAGCAGAAATGTTTTCTCAACACAGAGCTGGGAGTAAGCCGGAACACCACTGGGTGTGATCTACAAAACGAAAAAGAAAAATAAACTTATATTTTAAAATATTATCATTGATTTATAATGTTGTGGAATTACAGTTTGTCTATTCATCAACATGTATATAGCTGTCAATACCTCTACAATAATAAAAGAAAGATATATCCTTATGATGATAAAAAAAACGAATTATAGTAAGGGAAAAAGAAATGGTCATAGTTGTCTGAACTGACGATTTTGTCAATAGAACTGACCTTACATAGGAGGAGGTGCTGGTAGGGGACCACAGGAAACTCCTGGTGTAAAAAAATACATTGTAATGTTGGAATGTGTTTGCATGAAAAGTATAAATAAAAAGTATTACAACTCCTTGCATCTCAATCAAAATAGGATTAAAAAATAAATAATGAAGGTTGCCAAAAGGAAAAATGTTTATTTCTTAATAGCAAATTCTAGGAACATAATGTATAGCATAGTAACAATATTCACTATATACTATATTTTATATTTGATGGTATTTATCACAAATAAAAACCCTAACTTTTTTGAGTCATGGCTGTTAACTAAACATGACCATCATTTCACAATATATGTATATATATATATATAATCACTATATTGTATACCATAAATGAATACAAGATTACGTGTCAATTACATATAAATAAAAATAGAAAAATTAAGAAATAAAAATAATATTTAGTACTTAAAAGAAAATTAAAATAGGTAGCAGGGATAAGTTTTAAAGCAGTGGAGGTCATACCCTAGCAAGTACAGGCCCCTGAGCTCTATCTCTACTATTGCTTGTTTCTGCCCTCAGTGTGCCACCTGGAGCTCTGTTTTTCCTAAGTACTCAACTGAGGACAACTGAGCATCATCAGCTGTTGTCTCCAAGCTCTCCAGTCTTCTCTGCCATGGCCTTATAAAACAAAAACTATTTACAAATAGCAAAGCCAAGGGAAATTTGAGATGGTGGAGGGAAATATTAGCTGAGTAGCCAGGCAGCTTTTAATTCATATCAGAAAGCTAATTTTGCATAGTTGGGACTGCTTCTAAATCTATTGTTTGGAAAGGTAATTTCTGTATCTTTCCTAAGAAATATGAGCATGTATTAAATGGGAACTGATTGGATTGTTTTGATAAAATGCTTGAGTATCTGATCATTATTTTGATAGATTTTTCAGTAGTGTACCATTTTATTGCCTTAAGATTGTGATAAATTTTTATATTCACTACACATTGGAACGTGTTTTCTGGGGTCTCAAAAACTGGGACACAGGTTTTTAATTCACACTGTGAAGCATAACCGGCAATGATTCTGGCTTTGGGCAAGTCCATAAAACTCTATGAGCCTGTTTTCTCACATTACATTGCAACATTAATGTGAGATAGTATTTTTAAAACGCTCTGTGCTATGCTTAAGCACGCAGTTGATTGCAACAAATGGTGGCAGGTTTATCATTTTGCATAAGAGTTTATAATTTGTTTATTCATTTATTCAACAAGTTGCTTGAACAGCTACACTAAGCCATCAGCAATGTTAGAGGTTGAGGAAGACTGTGCTCTCTGAATAGCAGCACTTACTGTCTGGGGGTGAAATAAATAAACACATGAGTCAATAAACAGACTAGTGTTATGACAGAGACTTGGGGGAAGAGTGTCGATTGAATTGAAAGCTCTTAGTGAAAGTTGGAAAAAGAGGATCTGGAGCAATAGCACAGTGGGTATGGCATTTGCCTTGCATATGGCCAACATGGGTTCGATCCCTGGCATCCCATATGGTTCCCAGCACTGCTGGGAGTAATTCCTGAGTGCAGAGTCAGGAGTAACCCCTGAGCATTGCTGGGTGTGGCCCAAAAAAAGCAAAAAAAAAAAAGTTGGACAAACAAATTAGTATCACTGTATCACTGTCTTCCCGTTCATCATCGATTTGCTCGAGCGGGCACCAGTAACATCTCCATATGACCTGTCTCATACAAGTAGAGCCCAAGGGCACCTGCTTGCTCCAGGAACATAAAGAGCCTCAAACCATTCCATCAGCTCATGGGAATGAGTTCTATAATTGTTACTTGTATTTGGCATATCAAATATGACACGGGTAGCATGCCAGGCTCTGCCGTGCAGGTAGCATACTCTTGTAGTCATCTCAAAATCCAGCAATTATTTATTGATGAACCGATCAGCCGCTTGCAGCCGTGTGAGTCAGGCTGTGATAGGCTGGTCTGCTGGGTGGAGTTCTGACGACGGGAAGTCTGGATGTGGAAAATGGAGGCCCTCATGGAGTGGGGGGTCATCTGGCTTGTTGTGAGGCTCTGCTGGGGTGGCAGGCCAGGGCTAGAACCTGCCATCCCTCCCGGGTGCCTCATGAGCAGCTAGTTCAAATTCCTACTTCAAGTTTTCATTTTTTCTTATCTACTAAACAAATTAGTAGATAAGAAAAATGAAATTTTGAACTAGCAACTGTCTTTCAGGGTTTTACACTAAGATAGCTAGTCTGCTGGTTACAAGTATGACTGAATTCATATACCTTAGGAAAGAAAGTCAATGATCAACTTTTTACATCTAACAGCACAGTGAATGAAAACAGTACGAGTTCTAACCAGGTATGTTTTTCTTTGTTGGGTTTGAAGCGTCAAAAATTCCGTGTTGCTTTTACTTAAGAGTTTTGCTGTTCTATATACATCAGCAAAACATCAGGGTAGTTATGCTTTCTTCTAACTCTGCTTATGAATTTCCTGGCTGTGTATTCTGGGTAGACTCCTGGTTTGATCTTCCTGTAACTGCTTCTGGATGTCAACAGACTTTGAGAAATTGTTTACTTCATTCCTTCACAGGATACAGATTTTTCTCCATTTTTCTTCAACGTACAGGCCAAGCCTAATTCTGATCTTCATACAAGGTATTAAACTTATTTAGCCTGTCAGACCAGAGAAAAGGATCCTAAAATGAAATTAGATTCTCAAGAGCTAATTGCAAACTGAAAGAACAAGTCGGTGCCTTTCTCGGAAGAGATGACATTTATACAGAAATGTGAAGGAGAGTGAGAAGAGCAGATGAAACGCAAATGCAGAGGTCTGGAAGTGAAATAAACTTCCCTGTTCTCTAACTGAGTAAAGTGGTGGGAAGGAGCAGTAGTCGCTGAGACACCCGGTCTCATTCATCATTAATGGTTTTCTTGCCCAGATATGTTTGAGGAAAGTTCATTTAAAGCGAAAGTGTGTTGGGTCAATATGGGGTGTGTTTTCTGGGGTTTTGTTTTTAAATTTGAACTAATCCTGATATTTTTCTAGTATTGTCCAGAACGATATGTGATAATTTAGTAGTGATGGGTCCAAATTAAAAACAGGTTCTGCAATTCCTCTTTAGTGTCTTTGTTAAGTCATATTGGAGCTAAACAGAAAATTATTTTTTTCACCTACAGTTATCTTTGCATAAATACCCTTGCAATTTTTTAAAAAATTATTTTAGGCACAGGTTTTTTATTTATTTTTATTAAATCACTGTGCAGTAGACCATTTACAAAGTTATTCATGATTGGGTTTAAGTTATTCAGTGCTCCAACAGCCATCCCTCCACCAGTGCACATTTCCCAACACCAGCAGGCAATTTTCTTCTCTCCTCCCTCTCTCTCTCTCTCTCTCTCTCTCTTTCCTTTTGTGCACTGTGTTTTACACAATACAAACACAGAAGGAATATCATGAATAACCCTTTACCTACTTTCATACTCAATTCTAATCTAGCTAAAGGCATCTTCAACGATGAAACATCACTGACCAAGCAAGTGGAAGAAGAGATAAACAAATGGGACTACATGAAACTAAGAAGATTCTACCCCTCAAAAAAATAAAGATGACCAACATACAAAGTCAGTCAAAGGAATATTTGCTCAGAATCCATCTGATAAGGGGTTAATATCCAAGATATACAAGGCACTCGTAGAACTTTATAAGAAAAAAAACAATCCAACTCCGTCAAAAAATGGGTAGCAGAAGTGAATACAAGCTTCTTCAAGAAGAAAATGAAAGGCATGTGAAAAATGCTCTTCACTAAGCATCAGGGAGATACAAATCTAGGAACAGGTTTATGAAAGTCTGAATGGTAAAGTTTCACGTATGGAAACATCCAGCACCACGCCCTCCACCAGAGCCTCCATTTCCCTCCACCTTTGCATGTTTTGAACTAAGAGAACAAAGTTAATAAAAAGTTCTAATTTAAAAAAAATACCGGCATGTACTTTCTGGGGGAAGTACTGTGGAAAGAATGGGAAGTTATCAAAAAGTACATAGTTTGAGAAAACAAAAGTGCTCTAGAGATGGTAGAATTTGTGGTTAAGCTTATGCAATGAATGTCGCTGAAGTGTACATTTAAAGTATTTATAATGGTAAGTATTTCCTATAAAGTATCATGCAATATATATTTCACTATGATTTTTAAAAAAGCTTTTTAAAAAATAACATGTATCCCCTTGCATAGTATGCCTTTTCAAACCCCATTATGAATCCAATAAACCCACCTATCAGGACCCTAGCAGCCCATGATTGGAAATGATGGTTCCCATTGCACAGTACCAGGTTTCTAAAATAGCCAATAACAGTAGTCTCTATTTAATATTATATTTTGTCAAAAAATTCATTTTTTACATTTTGACTTGTTAAATATATCAGAATATTGGAAATTTTTCCTTTGAGTCTGGCTTTTCTGTTGTTGCTGGTGTTTTTTTGTTGTTGTTGGGCGACACCAGTAGTGCTCATTACTTATTCTTGATTCTGTGCTCAGGGATCATTCCTCTTGGTATTCAGGGAACAATTGGGGTGCCAGATGATTGGCTGTTGCAATCATCAGTCAATGCCAGATGATTGACTGCAAACAAGTCCTTTGCAGCAGTCAACTTGTTTTGACTGCTGCAAAGGACTGGAAGTAGAATTAAACTTCCCTGTTCTCTAACCGAGCAAAGTAAAAACATATACAGGTGAGAGAAAGGTTGAGCAAGACCCTAATTGTTATACCAATGCTTCAGCCCCAAGACTGGACTTTTTTTATATTTTATTATACCACCATGAGATATGGTGACCATATTATAAAGATGTTCCAAAGATGTTAATGTTTAGGTTTCAGTCATACAGTGTTCCAGCACCCATCCCTCCACCAGTGCCCATTTCCCACCACCAATGTCCCCGATATTCTCCCCCCATCCCTAGCCTGCCTCTGTGGCAGGTTCTTTATCTCTTTCTGTCTCTCTTTCTCTCTTCCTTCTCTTACACATTATGTATTGCAATGCATACATTTTGAGGTTATCATGTCTATCTTTTTGCCTGTATCCAATGCTCAGTTCTAGGCTGGTATAATCACTTTTGACAATTAGTAGCACACTATTCCTTTCTCTGTCTTGCCTAACCTCAGACTCCCACATGTTTGTGGTTATTTCCACCTTTGACAAGACCTCCTGATTCATGTTTTGTCTGACCTTGGATATTGGTATCATAGTATATATATGTATATATATACATATATATGTGTGTATATATACTATATATATATGTCATACAAATAAATGCAGTCATTCTATATCTTTTTCCCTCTGGCTAATTTCAATTAACATGATCCTCTCCATGTCCATCCATTTATAAGCAAATTTCATAACTTTATTTTTTCCTAATAGCTGCATAGTATTTCATTGTGTAGATATATCAAAGTTTCTTTATCCAGTCATCAGTTCTCGGCACTCTAGTTGTTTTCAGATTCTGGCTATTGTAAATAGTGCTGCTATGAAAATAAAAGTGCAGATTGTGCTTCCGCTGTGTGTTTTTGGCTTCCCAGGGTATATCCCCAGGAGTGGTATGGCTGGGTCAAATGGGAGCTAATGTCTAGTCTTTGGAGGAAGTTTCACTTTAAAAAAATAGCTACCACCTTCCAGCAATAATCCACCTGGTGAGTACTTATTGATTCAGTACTTGGTCCAGAGCTGTGATTGGAAGTGCTGGAGGCTCCAGGATTAAACCCATCAGTGCTTGATGGACTAAGCACTGATGGGACCATGAATGCTGGGGATAAATCCCATCGTGATACATGACATGAAAGTACTCCATCCCTTTCAGTCATATTTCCAGTCTGTTTATTATTGGTATTATTTTTGTGTGTTTTATTCTAATAACTGTTGCATCTAGGCCAACTGCCCCTTGAAGTATTGCAGGTGTGGATGAGGTGTCCATCTCTATCAGCAGGTGGCAGACACGAGACAGGCTACACCCAGGACTCTGCCCCATGGGCCCTGGATGGTTGATGGTCTGACATTAAAAAAGACTGGGTCCCCTGGGATGAACGCAGAGCCATAGCAGAGCCTGGCAAGCTACCTGTGGTATATTCGATATGCCAAAAGCAGTAACAATAATGGACCTCATTCCCAACTAATGGAGACGTTACTGGTGCCCACTCTAACAAATCGATGAACAAAGGGAAGACAAGTGAAGAGTAGTGAACTGTTGCATCCAGGGCATCACATTTGGTCTGACAAGCCCTGCCAGAATTGGTGTCCAGGTACAGAGCCAGGAGCAACACTATGTTTGGCCCCAATACAAAACAAAACAAATTTATTGAGTAGTTGGGGATGACTATCTTGACTATCATAATTTCCCTAAGAATTATTAATTAAACTTTTGATGGAATGTAATTCAAGAACTAAACTTCCTGAGCTAGGAATCAACAGTCTTGTTTCTAAATAGGAGCATTCCAGAAAGATAAAAAATTTGCCATAAGAATATTGCATTGTTTAGTGCTTGTTGTCTTGGGAATCCGATCTTGGCACAGATATCATGTCCTATGGCCATGTATCCATTTCTGTTAGAGACTGAGTTATTACTTCATTCTCAAGGCCTGTTTTCTGTTGATAAAGTTCCTGAATAATTATAACTCACAGTTTAAATATATGTAACTTACAGAAACCTATTTATTCCCCATAAGGTATTATAATGCACCAAGGGTTGCTGTTGATCATGCATTAATGTAGCAGAACTATTCACAATAGCCAGAATCTGGAAACAACCAGAGTGCCTGAGAACAGATGACCGAATTAAAAAAACTGTGGTACATCTACACAATGGAATACTATGCAACTCTCAGGAAAAAATGGAATTATGAAATTTTCCTGTAAATGTATGGACATGTAGAGGATCGTGCTGAGTGAAATTAGCTAGAGGAAAAAAGGGCAGATAGAATGAATGCATTTATTTACGAGATATAAAAATTAAATAACCTGATACCAGTATCCAAGATCAGGAGGTCTTCTCAGTGGGTGGAATCTACCACAAGTGTGTGGGACTCAGAGGTTAGGTATCAGTTTACAGCTGTGTGGCTGACTGACAGTATCAGGTACAGAACCAGTCCAGAGGTTCTGAACTCCCTTTAATACTATCTTCAGACTATTTCCTTGCTCTGCCCTTAGGCAGGCTCAGCTAACCCTCTCTCTGCTCTTCTTTAACTCTATATTGTCAGGCTTTCGGCTCCTCCAACTCACTCCTCCCAGTCAGGCTGAGAAGGCAGTCTCAACTGACAACTCAACTGCTTTTCCAACTCTTTTATGTTCCCGTAATTTGGATATCGGCCATCCCTTTAAGAAGTACAAGCCATCACTTAATGGGATCTCTTGAATCTCTTAAAGGGACCCAACAGTTAGGTAAGACAGAGAAGGGAACAATGTGCTAATAATAATTGTTGGAAATGATAACACCAGCCTAGAACTGAGCATTGGATATAGGCAAAAGTGAGACACATGATAACTTCTAAATGTATGTACATCAACCACAATATGTAAGAGAAAAGAGAGGGGGAGAGAAAGGCAAAGTGTCTGCCATACAGGAAGGAAGGAAGGGGGAGGAATCAGGGAACATTGGTGGTAGGAAATGTGCACTGGTGGAGGGATCAGTGTTGGAACACTATATGACTGAAACCCAAGCATGAACATCTTTGTAATTGTATATCTCACAGTGGTATAGTAAAAATTAATTAAAAATTTTGAAGTAATTGTTGTCCATAGTTGCAATGGTGATGAGGTTTGGGGCTGAGTATTGAATATTTGTAAGAAATTAACATAAACATCTTTGTTAAAAAATTGAGTAGAAGCCCAATATGTTTAATAAGACAATAAATTAAGGCAATAACACAGATGGTCAATTCACATGTAATAACCCAGTAAAAAGGTCAAGACTTTATCAATATCATTTCAATATATTTATTGTAATAAGCAATATAATCAGTTCCTGCTAAGGGAGCAGGTATATGGTTGGGGGGTGGGAAATGATGGTCTTTGGTGGTAGTAAGAGCACATTGGTGGTGGAACTGTTGTTGGAATATTGAATACTTGAAACACCTGCTCTGTGAACAATTTGATAAATCATGGTGTTTAAATAAAGTTAATTAAAATAGTGCATGTAATGCACTAGGCTCAGTGTCTAGCATTTAATGGGAGATCAACAAATGATAGTTATCACTCATGACAGAAAAAAATCTTCCATGGTTTTGTCATAGTTTGCTGAAATATTGAATTAATGCGAAATGTATGAAACATAGTTATAAATAAGAAAGGGCCAGGACCATATAACGAGTTCTTTGGCAATAATGATAAATGTACTCAGGAAATTGAATTCTTTTTTTCTGAGAAAGGATTTGGCTGTGCTCCTCCTGATTTGCTCAGGGATCAGTCCTGATGAGCTTGCCAGACAGTATGGGATTCCAGGTATTGAACCCGATTGGCCACGTGCAAGGCAAGCACACTACCCACTGTAGTGCTGCTCTGCTCCCAAGAAATTAGACTCCTTCAAGATCCTCAGTCATGCGGAGTTGTCCTGAGACTGTTGCAGAACATCACAAGCCCTTTGAGCAATGTTTCAAGTATTTATCCATCAACAAACATTTAATTCATATCAGTTAACTCACCATATCTGGTATTGGTCCCATTCTAGGAATATGGGTCAGTGAATAAACCAGAAAATTTTAGGATTTGTTTGGATATAAGAGCTATAACTAGCATGCAGCTATCCAAACTTAGATTTCAAATGTATAGTAGACATTTGGTTTGACTTTGGTAGAAGGGAGCCAGGCTTTGAGATTTTTAAAAGGCTGGTATTGCTCCAGGCTCTAAGATTATAAATTAGGTAATATATGTCAGACCTCTTTATATATGTAAATTAAGATATATATTTACATATATAAGGTTAAGATATATATCTTTAAGATATATATAAGATATATATAAATTAAGATATATATCTTAATATAATTAAGATATATCTTAAGATAATTAAGATATATATATTTACATATATGCATATAAAGATATATATTAATTTACACATATATTAAGAGGCCTGATATATATATTGCCTAATTTATAATCTCAAAGCCTGGTATAGCAATGTGCCAGCCTTTACAGTATCTCAAAGCATGGTATAGTGATGTAACAGTTATCCCATCACATTTCATAGAATTAAGTATGGGGCATACAATCACAAGTATGTGTCCGCATGATATGTGGTCTGTGGGAACATATTGATAATTTCTTATGTAGTGGGTTCAAATGGCACAATGAGATTTAATAATCTCCACTGACTTTGGTCTAAGAATATATTAATTGACCATATTTAGAGAATTAGCTCCAACAAGCAATATAGAATAGAGTATTCAGTGTATGCAAGTTCAAACTGAGGTTGAGAAAAATTTGAAATAATTGGGCAGTGGTGGTGGGTTTGGGGTTGACTACAAGAAATCTACTATGTTCTAGAAACTCAGAACATGAATGCAAGAAAAGAAATCGGCCAGTCGCACATAAAAAAAAAACCAGCAAAAATGTCATCACGTTATCAATACCATTCCCTTATATAGAATTAGTGCCAGCTAAGGGAACAAGCATGGAGATGGGGTCTGGATGGGAAATGAGGGTCTCTGGTGGTGGGGGGGCAAACTGGTGGTGGGATTATTGTTGAATGATGAATCAATCTCTCTCTAGCAACTCTATTGTGAAAAACTTTGTACTTTGTAGATCACAGCGTTTAAACAAAAATAATAAATAAATAAGTAGATATAAATAAATGCATGCATGAATGAATAAGTAAGTAAATTAATAAATAAATAAATTTATTTTTTACAAAGACCCTGAAAGCAAAGTTATTCTTTTACTTAAGTGCAGTGTAAAGATAGTTTTGGAGGATAAGGCACACCACTCAAGAAGGCAATAAAATGAAAGACAAAAGGTATGAAGCACTTACCTTTCTAAATTTTCTTTTGCCTCTGAATAAAAAAGTAATGACAAAATGCATGGAAGGCCTATTTGGACTAATATATGTTATATAAAAGCATAAAACAAAAAAGTATGCTAGCTAAATACACTAATGTATAACTTAAGGTGATAATGTAAGTGTAAAGATCATAATGTAAAATCAGCACTACCTCAAAACCTGCAACTGAAAGAATATTGCTACAACCTGGGGTGCTCAGGAGCTACTCCCAGTAGTACTCTGGGACTATGCAGAATCAGGGATCAAACCTGGAACTTTGTATGCAAACCACATACTCTAGCCATTTTGGCTATTTCCCTGATCCCAACCATTCTGCTTTTTGTGGAAAACTGAAGTTATTTTCCTTTCTAACTTACAATTGCTTTATATATGTATGTCTCTGTTTACGTGCTGTATTTTTGTAGTGAATAATTTTGTTAGCAAAATTATTGGATGAAAAAATTATGAATAGCTAAGTATGATCTGATTGCTTTGGGGGAAAGATGATGCCATTCCTATTGCAGTATCAAGAAAAGGAGAACGAATTTACTGTATCAATACAGGCGTGTTTGGTTAATATCTGTTAATGTATTAGACAGAATATTATATCACAGTCTCTCTGTTCTTTTTACTATAACTAACGTCAAATTTTCTTCTTAATTCTGATTCTTTGTCTTCTTACATGTTAGCAATACATAAAACTTTATTTTATCGTGTTATTGGAATATATTACATTTGTTTCATTGGATTGTCTAGAATTTCCTAAGCAGTATTAAATAATTGTGATATTATTGTCCATAATGACCAGTATCAGAAGTAAAATATATGAAAGCAAATATGTTATACACAATAGTTAATGCTAGAGTGATTTGAGGAAGGAAGATCACATAAGTTGCAGAATAGGTGTTTTGTTAAATGTAATTACCCATATCTATAACTACTTTAAATTCATTTGTTAATTATAAAGAAAGATATTTAGTCATATTGATTTTACTCTAGAATTATTTTAACTCCATGGAGAGTGAAAATGATTTCCTACAGATTTAGACTAAAAAAAATTGAATATATTAAATTTTGATTAAAATTGATTAAAATGATTTTATAAATCCTATCTTCACATGTATTTCCAATTGTTACCATAATTTACAAAATCCGATTACTTTAACAAGTGAACAGATATGTTTCTAAAATGCTGTATTATTTCTAACAATTTAAATAAATATAATACATTCTTATTCTGACATCCCCTCTGATCCATAATCAAACTACATGTTTAACCATATTTAGTAGATGAAACATATTCCTGAAGCTTTTTCCCCATATTAAAAGAATGCATTATAAAATAGATTTTAGATGACCTAAAGTTGTTCTTCAGATGTTTTTGAGTCCAAAAGATGTCCTGTACATTTTATACTCATCCTTTCAAATTTGACTTTTCACTTCATCAACAACATAGGCAGTATGTGGAAGAAAATGTAAATGCTCAATGCTGTGCTGAGACACATAAATATAGATTTGTTGGAATTACTACAGCTATCTGTCAGCCTCAGAGTTTTTGGAGCCAAAAGTCTCTAATTCCAAAATCATGAACATGTGACAAAATCTGATTTATATTACTTTGTGGAACTAGGGCCCCCATATACTCAAGTTAATAGACTAAAAAAGATAGACTTGGGCAAATAAGATATATATCTTAAATATATCTTTCAGTGGTCATTGAAATGAGCTTTAGATTCATTCTTTTTTAGAGTTACAAACCCTCTGAAAGACAATATATAAATCTTATGGTTTCAGTCTAAGAGAAATTACCAATAGAAACAGAGATTGAAATGTTTTTACTTGGTGTAAGCAGCCGGCCCAATTCATTCCCTTTCATTTTTCTCCTTATGCTGATGGCAAACCCATGACTCACATTCCACAGCATCCTCATTGTTTATTTTATTTAACTTTTTAGAAAGAGATTTTATAACAGGACTGACTAGAGGCTAACTTCAAGTTCTACACTTCTAATTGAAATTTTTTTTATTATATGAAGTAGGGTTCTTCAGCTGTAAATGAAGTGGGGAGGGGAGACAAAAATTCCAAATTCATTGAGAGTTTATGTGAATAAATTATGCATATGTATGAAAGCATTGCTAGAGGAATGACTTATCTTTTACTATGCTATTTTACCATGGTCTATATACCTAATAAAGGTACACTCAATAAATAAGAAAGATCCAACAATTAAATAGACATGACTTAGTAAAATGTTTACAAATATATAAACATAGATATCATTTTCATCTTTAATCAAGAGTATACATTTATAATGTATACTTATATAGAAATGTATACTCTTTGCTTTAAAGGGGAATAGAAGTGTTTATGAGGCCTTTATGCAAGAGTAGTTTTAACTTATTTTTGAATTTTTATTTGATTATTTTCAATAATACTGTTTAATTTAAATAGATATTAAAATATAGCTGAAACACTAGATCCATAATTATAATATTTTCTTTTCTAAATAATATTTTTCTTTCCTAAATCCATGAAATTAATAAAAAATAACTAGAATTAAAATATTAGTAAGAGTATCCCTTATACACAATATGATGAGAATTATTATTTGGTACATGAGTCACTGTGGTATGAAAACATTGATCCAGGCGATCATAAATTTGTCACAATTTCACATATATAAGGATTGATGCCAAATTATTACCCCTCAATTTTCTAACTGTCCTATTACTCATTCTTTTTCCTCTCTCATTTTCTTTTATTCTTGAAGTCAAATTATAGTTCATTATATTTTCTCTCACCATGAGTAACTGATTTATCTCTTATTACAAATTAGTACAGATCAACTTAGCAACTTTTTCTCCTGGGTATTCTTTGTGTCATTTTTTTAAAGCCAAAAGGAAAGCCAAAATAAAGTGCTGCAGTTCATTCTCTCAGAGGAGGCAATTATTTGGATAAATAATGAACTTTCCAATGTTAAAGAAATTCTAGATCATCCTAAAATGTAAAGTTTGAGTTAGGCCCCTACCTTACACTGTACATAGCCATCTCTAAAACTTAGGCTTGGGAATTGTCATTAGTATTCTTTGAATAAGATATAACTAGCAATTTGAATAAAATAACTCAGTAATCAGTTTGTGTTTTCATAAAATAATAGATGAGCAAAACAAAAGCAAAAATCAGTTTATTTTTTCAAAAAATAATATCCCCTGTTTATTCCCAATTCTAATTTTTCCATGATTTTGTTCTAAATATTTTGGATTTCCGCCATTTTTTACTTTTTTGCAATTCAAAAACATTATTAAAATGTGGTTAAGATTTAGTCTTAGGATCTATTTCTTGCTAAAAGTAATATACCTTTTAGCTTAGGTTTCCCTATTTGAAAAAGCAAAAGCAAGTTTACTGGCAAAAACTCTCCCCTTTGCCTAAGGCAAAAACTAGTGAAATTATGCCATACGAAATAGATTATTAAATATTTTATTTTGCTCTTTTGAAAAAAAGTCATGAGCAAACATTTATAAGATTCTTCTTTATACTGAAGTTTATTTTTTATAAACCTTTGCAAAGCACTTCTTGTTCTCCTCTTTCTAATTATATTTCATTAGTAGGTCTTTAATGCTTACTATAAATTCAAAGGATAATTAACCAACTGAATATTTTTAGGCTACAACAAAGATATAACCCAGCATACCATGCTAAAATTCTGCTCTATTTGTATCTTTGTCTTTCAACATTATCCATTGTTTCAGGTCTGTTCTGAGGAGGCAATGTAGGTATTTACGTAGAATGCCTTCCAGGGCATGTGTGTCTATTGGCAGAGTCTTGTTTTCTTTATAAGTTTAGTTGTTATTCATTCTGGAGTAATAGAACTCAGTTTAAAGAACAATAAAACATATAATTCTTACTAAAACACCATCTGAGCATATGCATTCCCTCCCATTTATTGAATTAGTTCACTTGGCACATTATTCTCCTGTTTAATAAGTCGTAGTAAAGGAATTAATGCTAAAATATCTGCCATATGCCATGCACTGTGATGAGAAATGTGTATACATTTTCTTAATTAAATTTTCACAATAATGTTGTTTTATGAAGTTCATCATACATGGATTAACTTGGGATATTTTTCTTAGGTCTTTAAAAATCACTGTATCACTGTCTTCCCATTCATCATCAATTTGCTCTAGTGGGCACCAGTATTATCTGCATATGTCCTGTCTCACACTAGTAGAGCCCAAGGGCATCTGCTTGCTCCAGGAACATAAAAAGCCTCAAACCATTCCATCAGGGCACGGGAATGAGGTATATAATTGTTACTGGTATTTGGCATATCAAATCGACACTCAGAACAAATGTGGCCTTCCACCTTTAGTGTAAAATTTTATTGGCAAATACCCAAATATTTATTTTCAATGACTATGTTGAGCACAAGTAACAAAGCTAGTGTATATTGTATAAAATACTCATAATAGAGTTCTTTACATAAAATGTTCACTTATCACCACTGAAAAGATATATTCTAAAATAACTATTATTATTTTGATATTTTGTGGCCCTTGTTTTGATATTTTAATCATTATGTTTGCATTAGAGAAACTGTATTTATGGTAATATATGTATATAGTAATAAAAACTTATGTTTGTATATGTGTGTACAAGTTTATCTGCTCCTGGCTTTGTTCTTGGGGAATCACTTCTGTCGATGTTACAGATCAAACCTAGATCCTTAACACAAGTGCATGTACTCTAGTATATTGAGCTATATCTCTGTTCTGGTTTTTGTTGTTATTTGTTTGTTTTTATTTGGGGACCACAGCCAGCACTTTTCTGGGCTTACTCCTGCTCTGCATCCAGAGACCACAACTTCCAGGATTGGACAATGATATGAGGTGCCAGGAATTTACCCTAAATTGGCTGTGTGCAAGGCAAGGGCAAGTATTCTACCCGCTGTACTATCACTCCTGCCCCATCTGGCCTATATTTTCGTAGAAATTTACTTACATTTGCTAAGAGATCCTTTTTAGAAACAAATATTTTTAAAGATTTCATTTTAAGGTTCTTTATATAATTCCCAGATTTTACAAATAGCTTATGTTTTCAAAATGCATGTTTGGAAATAGACTGAAATGTTTTTTCATAAACTTTCAAAATAGTTGATTGCATTGATTATATTGGGCTCCTTAAAATGAAGTGTGAATAAAATGTTAGTTCTAGCTTAAATATTGGAGTGATTTTTATTGCCATTACATTTAAGCAATTTAGTATGCAAATGATTATTACATAGTTTCTTATTTTTCTAAATTAGTGCCACAATTTTTATAATATTTTATTTTCTTGGGATATTTGCTGATATTTAAAGTCCTGCAGTTTATTAGTAACTTATTATAAATGGCATATAGGGTAAGGAATATTGTCCATCAAATTTAACTAATATAAAATTTAATCTTTATAGATGTCCATCTTTTTCTCCTTCAAATTTCTTGAGATTCAGACATATCCAAAATACTCAGAAGAACAGATTAAAAATAACTGCTAACTTGATCAATCTTCTTGTGGATTCAAGCCTAAATGAAAACTATAGTAAGACTTATATGTAGTTTGATTAATCTAGATATTAGAAAATCAATTTCTAAAGAAATTTGCATCCATACAAGATGGAGTGGCTATACCACTCCTTTTCACACCTGGTCATAAAAAACATCCTGGAGAAACTTTGTGAGATGATATTGGTTAAAATGCAACACAAAATGGTAATCCCTAAAAGAAGTTGAAATTGGAGGAAGCAAATCCAATAATTTCTCTGGATTCTTGTATAACAAGTTTTTAAACAATAATGTAGGGAAGGGAATTTAAGTAGAGCCCATTAGTCTTCCTTGGTTGAAGTTATAGAGTTAATAGTTTGGTGAAGCACAAACATCTGGAATGAAAAGAGCAATATAGAGACAGAAGGCTTCAGAAGTCTACAAAAGGTTGCCTTTTGTCTTTGGCACCAACTTAACTCTTTATGAACAGGGTTAGAATCCATGAGTTCAGCAAAGGAAAAACACCAGTGAAAAAATAGCTGCCAAGTAGCTATAACTGGAATGTTTCAAGAGCTCTCACAGACTGAGAGGCATTAAAATTCCAAACAACTAAAATAACGCAATTTTATTAAACAATGGGACATTATGGAAGATATAAAAAGGGTAACAGGGTATTAGTAGGTATGCTACACAATCCCAAAGTAAAAGTATTTTGTACCTATCCCTATCACAGTTCTAAAACAAGACTCAAAGGGAAAGGCCAACTGCTGGCAAGAAAAATAATTAAATCCTTGACATGTCTTAAGTAAAAGAAAATCCAAACACTCAGTAATATTTAAAATGATCAAATTCAATAAAAATTACTACATATCTAATAAAGGAAACAGGAAAATGTGACTCATGACTAGAAGAAAAATCATTCAATAAAAATAGACTCAGAAATGAGAGATGATTGGATTTGGATATGACTATTCTGAATATATTAAATGATTTAAGAGAAACCACGTGCATAAAGAGATAAATGAAATTCTTTTAAAAGAACAATCAAATATAGCTTATAGAGATGAACATAAAATAACTAATGCTAAAAATTTACTAGATGGACTTAATATATTTGATACGGCCAAAAAAATATCAATAAGTTTAAAGATATATCAACAGAGTAGACGCTTTCTATACTTAAGAATAAAGAAAATGTCAGAAAATAACAAAGGTACTGTTTTGGGAGACACTATCAATCAGTCTAATGGGCATGTAGTAGAAGAAAAAAGGGAGGGACAAAAGGAGACAAAATATTTGAATAAATAATGACCAAATTTTACCCATATTTTATGAGAATTATAAAACAACAAAGAAACATTATGAATACCATGTAAGATAGAGACAAGATGATATCAAGGCAATCATAATGGTAATTTTAAAACCAGTGTTAAAGAGAAAAATCTATTAAAAATAATAATAAAGACATGGGAGCAAAGATAAGACTTACTACTAACTTGTTATCTGAAACAATTCTAAATATAAGACAATGGAATATCATTAAAGGTTTGGAATTAAAAAAAATAAATCAAATTTCTTTGTCTATGAAAATATTCCTTAAAAATAAAAAAGGATAGGAGAGAAAGAGAGAGAAAGGGAAAGAAATAAAGAACCTGCCATGGAGGTGGGCTGGGAGAGGGGGGGAGGTTGGAACCCGGGACCTTGGTGGTGGGAGATGGGCACTTATGGAGGAACGAGTGTGGAACACTGTATGACCAAAACCCAAATATAAACTTTTTAATTGTATATCTTTGTAATTGTATATCTCATGGTGGTATAATAAAATACCAAAAAAATTAAATAAAAATAAAAAAGGATAGGGCCTGGAGAGATAGTACAGCAACTAAGGGTCCTTTTTTCTTTCAAACTGATACCTGAGTTTGATCACTGGTATCCTATATGGTCTCCTGAGCCCCACCAGGGGTGATCCCCAAGTGCAGAGTCAGAAATAAGTCCTGCGCCCACTGCATTAGGCCCCAACAAAATAAATAAATAGTACTGTAATTTTAGGCAAATGAATCTGAAATGGCATGTTGATAGATCACTACCTCAAGAAATGTCAAATGAGCTAATAAATAGTAAATATATGTGCATATTTATTTTTCTTTCTTTTATTCTTTTTATTCACCATGAGATGCAAATTTAAAAAGTCCTTTGTGATTGGGTTTTAGTCATACAATGTTCCAGCACTAGTGTACCCTTCACCAGTGGTACATTTCCCACTGCCAGTGTCCCCAGTTTTCCCTCCTGCCATACTCATCCCAATCTACATTTTTCCTCTTTCTTACATATGGAAGACTAGGACACATTTACAACTAAGTTTTTGATTTTTAAGATTCTCTAAAAATAATTGGCCATTAAGTAAGATTATCAATAATGTCCTGAGAGACTTACATTATAAATAGAAATAAAATTTATAAGAATAAAGCTCCACAAGGATAGAAGAAAAATGAGGGTTTTATATTATGTATGGTATAATATATTATTATTTGAAAGTGGTTGAAAAAGTAATTAGTAATCCTAAAACAATCTCTAGAAGTAATGTAATTATTAGAAAACAATTTTAAAAATTCTAAATCAAAATTTAATCCAAGAATCAATAAAATAGGAAAAAGAAAAATAAATAAAAACCATAATTGACAAAATACCATAAGTCAGAGAGTAGACTAAGCAAAATTCTATTTAGTAGACTTAGTAAACTAAGCAAACATATTAAATATAAATGATCACATAATTTAGAATTTTGCTGGGAGCCTATATTCATATAAGTCAAAAATTAACCGAGGGGCTGGATCTGTAGTATAGCAGGTAGGGCGTCTGCCTTGCAGGCAATCAATGCAGGTTCAATCCCTGACATCCCAAATGGTCCCATGAGCACTGTCAGGAGTAATTCCTGAGTACAGAGCCAAGAATAACCCCTGAGCATTGCTGGGTGTGACCCAAAAAGCCCCCAAAAAAAAGATAGTTGATAACCTCCATTATTTTCTTAAAGGACTTTAACAAAAATTATATTTATCACAAAAAATATATTAAAACAGCATGGAAATTGATTTAAAAATGAAAATTTATTGTTCAAGATCATCTTTATGGGGTCGGAGCAATAGCACAGCTGGTAGGGCATTTGCTTTTGCACGTGGCCAACCCAGATTCGATTCCTGGCATCTCATATTGTCCCCCGAGCACTGCCAGGAGTAATTCCTGAGTGAAGAGCCAGGAGTAGCCCTTGAACATTGCCGGGTATGATGCAATAAAAAATTATCTTTGTTAATTGAGGTACAATTTAAAAAAATCACCACATGAAACAAAAGTTATTGCCCACAAAACACAAATATTTTAAGAGAAAATAAAGTTCTCAAAAAAAGAAACCAACTAAGATTTCCTTATAGGAAAACAGCTAAAGATAAATATTTAAATGTTGACCATGGAAGATGTAGCTATGTATCCTGGAAGTACATCCCACAAGTCTCTGTACTTCCTTGTCCATGTCATTCAACCTTCCTGACATTTGGTTTCCTCTTTTGTTTGAGATGTAGCCCTTATCCTTACTGTGCTTTGGGACCAAAGGTCAAATTAAGGCAAAACTAATATGTCAGTGTTATCTAATATTTTTAAAATGTGTTCCTGCTTACTTTCCTCTTGGCATCAGAAATTTGAAAAGGGAAAGTCAGATTAAGATATATTTAACTTCAGTGTCATTTAGTCCTTCATAGTCTTGGCTTTTAAACCTAAGTCTTTTACTCCCTGAATTTCAAATTTGTACATCGCCATTTTCCCTGTGCTTTTGGCATCCACTTTTCACATCCTCCATAGACCCTGCATGTGAATCTGTTCTAACACTTAAACTGTCCACCTAGCATAATGCAAGATTCTGGTAAACCAGGTTATCTGTTCATTTTGTAGCTATGGAAATAAAACTGTTAGAACTTTCAAGCTTGATATCTTGACTGTCACTCACCCCCTACTGCCCAGTAATTCTCCCAAGCTTCTTGTCTGCTATAATACTTAAGAAAAATAAATATATAAGATGTTAACAGACCACACTTGGAAGAGAGAAAGCAAATATCTGCTCTATTTCCAGGAGGTCTATATATAAGGTACGGAGAAGAGGGTCTCAGGAGAATAGTTACACACTAGTTTAATTAAGGCAAAACAAATTTCTTTACTGCAAAACTTTATAGAAACTTCCATATGGTCATTGGAAGAAGAATGTGAAAAGTGTATAAAATCTAACATACATAGTTTTATGATTTGTTACTATCACCTAAGTACTGTCAGGATGCATGTTAAAGTCTCAGAATAATCTTCTGAAGAAAGTAAGGTAGCATTGCCCCACTATCAGAAATAAAGGAACAAGGATGGGACGTTAAGGCAGGCATTGAAAGCAGGAAAATCCTCCTGGGCCACATAGCACCTCAGTGGATGGTTCTAGTGACTCCCAGCACAACTGAGAGTCTGAGTAGGGTAGATCACTACCAGAAAAACTACCCTAGTGATCTCAAGGTTTTAGGCCTGTACTTGTGAACTAAGAATTGTCAGGAGTTGCCCCTGCTCCAGCACTGTTGGAGAACTCATAAACCAAATAGAAAAGAATTATAGTTACTGTGAAATACTGAAAATTATTGTCAGAGCTTGTTTTTAAAGGACTTCACTTAATACTATTAATAGGTGATTAGAAACCACAACTTCAATTAAAGTGACATGTCAAAAGCCGGTATTAAATGTTATATTAAATACAGACATTTTCTGTCGACAGGGTTAATACCAACCTAGAACTGAGTATTGAATACAGGCAGAAAATTGCACATGATGGCCTCTAAGTGTATGTAGTCCAACCCACAACATGTAAGAGAAGGAAAAGAGAGAGAGATAGAGAGAGAAAAGTGATAAAGAACCTACCATTTAGGCAGGCTATGGGAGGGAGGAGGGAATTTGGGACATTGGTGGTGGGAAATGGGCACTGGTGGAGGGCGGGGGTGCTGGAACACTATGTGACGAAACCTCTAAGCATGAACAATATCTCACGGTGTGTACTAAAATATTTAATAAACTGAAAAAAAAAAATACAGACATTTTCCTCATAGGTAAAATATTTCTTTTCACAGATATTAAAATAAACAATACTTAATAAAATAATATTATTGATGGATCTACTATGCTTTAAGAGACTAGAATGTTGTATATTTACTTACTGCCAAAAGCAGAGGTAGATTTTTAGAGTCCATTTTAAGATAAGAGATTTAGGATCCATTTTCAAATAAGGTTTTAATATTTTGTATGGTCAGATACAGTCTGCTTTAGTTGACTTCTATTTGTGTCTTTCTGAAAGTAAGCATTTTAAATAAGAAAGTTAGGGTCAATTTATACATCTCACTTGATCACTTGATTACTTGACATCCCGTTATTCATCAATTTCCTTGAGCGGGCATCAGTAACATTTCCATTTGACTCTATCATGTACCAGTGTAGCCCAATGGCATCTGGTTACTTCAGGAATACAAAGAGTCTCAAACCGTTTATATATAGAAAATTTATTTTATCTGAAACTTCTCAAATATCTCTACCCAGAACTTTGCTCTAAGAACATCAGTTAAATGAGAAATGTTCAACATGTCTATTTAGGGTAATGGAATCAACAACTAATTTCTGCATTCACTATCACTATCACTATCTTCCTGTTAATCATCTATTTGCTAGAGCGGGCACCAGTAATATCTCCATATGTCCTGTCTCATGCTAGTAGAACCCAAAGGCATCCGCTTGCTCCAGGAACATAAAGAGCCTCAAACCATTATATTAGGTCACAGGAATGACCTAATATAAATGTTACTGGTATTTGGCATATCAAATACTACACGAGCAGCTAACCAGGCTTGTGGTGCGGGTGGCATATTGTTGTAGTCACCTCTAAATAAAGCTTTTATTGATGATCCGCTTGGCCACTAGCGGCCGCGCAAGCCGGGCTGTGATAGTCTGGTCTGCTGGGTGGAGTTGCGATGAGAGGGAAGTCCGGATGTGGAAAATGGCGGGCCCCATGGAGTAGGGGAGGGTGGTCTGGCATGTTTTGAGGTTCTGCTGGGGTGGCAGGCCAGGGCTAGAACCCGCCATGCCTCCCCGGCACCTCATGAGCATCTGGGCACAGGGAGAGCAAGTAGTAGCTCTGCCCCATGTCTGAGAGTCTCTGATTCAGCATATCTGGGCCGGATTGAAAAAAAAATGCTGCAGGGTGGCTGTCGGTGATCCGGGTTGTGATAGTGTGATAGTCTGGTCTGCTAGGTGGAGTTGTGACGAGAGAAGACCGGATGTGAAAAATGGCGGGCCCCATGGAGTGAGGGAGGGTGGTCTGGCTTGTTGTGAGGCTCTGCCGGGTGGCACGCCAGGACTAGAACCCTCCATGCCTCCCGGGCATCTCATGAGCAGCTGGGCACAGGGAGAGCAAGTAGCAGCTCTGCCCCATGTCTGAGATTCTCTGCATTGTTTATTTCTAAAGCTAGAAATGTTTGATTCTGCTACTAGACATGTGTGATAGAAGGCACTTAATCATTTTGCTTAAGTTTCCACTGATGGAAAATGAACATGTGAACTATGTAACAAAAGGTGCTTCAGATATTTGGAAACAAAAAGGACATTTTATTCTGGTTTTAAATAATTTTAATGATGTCACAACCCATTTTATTCACTTTTCCTTTCAATTTCCTTTCAGACTAATGAGGGGAAGCTTTTAAAGGACTAAATCAACGTTGATGAAATTAAAAGATGCAGTTAAACTTCATGAAATGAATATGTAGAAACATATTAACCATTATGCATTTATCTTAGCAAAATGGGCAAAATGATCAGATATACTCCTTTAAATATGATGTAAGAGTCATCCACATTGTCATACATCCATTCCAGTTTAAACCTGACAGACTCACAACATTCCTAGCATTACGTATTTTGTATTTTCTTCATACATTGTATATGCCTCAAAATATATTACTTTATAATGGCTCTTAAAAAAAAAGATGGAACTGAGTAAGTGCTTATTTTTTCTTTAAACTTTGAGGAAAGTTTGATATATGCAAGCTGATGGAGTATAAAGAACATTTGGTTGCATAGGAGCCAGATAGATAGCACAGCAAAGACGGTGCTTGCCGGCACACACCTGTCCAAGGTTTGATCCCTGGCATCCCATATGACCCCCAAATTCCATTAGGAATAAGCCCTGTGGAAACAGTCATGTGTGAACCCTAAATACAGCTGTCCAAACCCCTTTCCCCTACTCCACAAAAACGAAAATGTGTGAAGTGTTTTCGGTTTACTAGGTGGTTGTTTGTCCAATACACTAATGGATTGTATAGAGATATTTACTGTACAACACAGAGTTTAAACACAGTCCATCTTCTGCTCCGAACAGATGTCAGGAAGTCACCCACTGTGATTCGGCATGATGAAGCAGAAATTGGTTGGAAGGTGGGAACGCTCTTAGATGCTCAAGAGATCTTACTTAAATACCAGAAATCAAACAATAGATGAAAGCCTGAACAAAGTAAAAAAATTAAATAGCTATGCTGAATCAAGGTATTCTTAACATATCACTCAGTTGTGTGTCTCATTTCTCCTAGAGATCCAAAAGAATATATATTTTAGCTTGACTCACCATAAGATGTTTCATATCAAATTTGAGACCTGGAAATACGAATTTGAGAATGACAGCATCTTCAAACTGACACTTAAAAACATAAACTCCACAATTATTAAGAAAATATTCTAAAAATAAGTCTTCACAAACCTAATTTTCCTAAGTTAAGAAATCAGAAAGGAAAAAATAGGGAATCAAAATATAAGATAAATAGAGATGTCAGGTATCTGCCGTGCTATGAAGGCTTTTAAACTGACAAACCTTTGTAAGCAACCCATCTACACATCCTGACCAGGAGATTCTCTAGAGTGTTGAGTTGATATGCTCTATGTCCCATTTTTATTATTTCTTTATAGCAGCTGAGTTTTTTATTGCTTTAATAAACATGCAGGCTACACTTCATTCATTTCGGATAAACAGTCTATATCAGTTTTGCATGTAAATAAGCTTTCTAAAAGCATGTGTTTTATGTTTCTAGAACAAGTGGGTTTTACAAAATCACCCTCAAATGCACTAGAAAGTCAAGTCAGCACCCAACTAAAGTGCCTTATTGTAATTCTGTTCTAAGGAAGCCAAATTAATCTCAGAAGCAGAAAATGTATGCAGAGTAATCAAAATACATCAAATATATTTAAATTACATAAAAAGAAACTGAAAGCTAGAATACCCTGTAGAGGACACAACTGAAAATTTGTCCTCAAGACATTCCTGAGACAAAAGGGACCCAAATACTTCTTACAAAACATTTTGTGAAGATTCTGCTTGGCATGCATATTCTGTGTATTTTCAGAAATTGTGTGTATAAATAGCATGTCAAAAGAGGGCACTATTTAGGGAAAATAATAGGCATTAATTAAAATATGGACAATAGGAAATGAAGGTTCTTCAGTTTCTAAAATTAGAGGAAGATGATTCAATAATAAATAGCTCTTCCATTATTAGTTTTCGGTCGTTTCTGCTAATTGTACCTTTTGTTACCTTTACAGTCTGTCTAAACATAGTGTGCTTGAAAGCTCGATATTGTTTTCTAGCTAGTCCTTTATAGAAGCTGTTCTGAAGCTTATCAGGCAAAGAAAAAGTGGCAAAAGGGAGAATTCAGTCTTTTGTACAAAAGAGTTTAAAAAATAGTTCCAGAATAACTTTTGATATGTGTCCCATATTTTTCTTAGATGATTTTGTTCTATTGAGAGCTCTACGAAGATGTGTAGTTTCTAATCATTACTGTATGAAGACTTGTGTCAGAAACAGAAAATTTCAATGTACAGCTGATTTTCTTTAGCTTATAATATGGAAAAACCCATAATCATACAGACATGTACACTCATCCATCCATCCATCTCAAAAGTGGGAGAAACAATTTCTGGGCCATTTCATGGAGCTTATAAATAAGAGTATTTGTCAAGAGGATATATTTCTTAATTTTGGACTTGTGAAAAATGCTTAAAAATAAAAATTAGCAACTAGAATATTAGAAATGGAAGTTTGGGTTTATTAATAAGATGACAAATGTTCTGTAAAATGAGGGCACCCCTCTACTTAGGGATGTGGCAATAGTTGCAACAGCGACTATCAGTTACTCTGTGATGTATGAATTCTCTTCTCTGCGCCTTTATTTTTCTTTATCTATAAAGTGAAAATGCTTTATTTTCTCAGGAAGTTTTGGACAAATCAAATTCAAAGTGTGCAATACAGTTTGCTAAATAATTTTACAAATTATGCCAATATTATGTGTTTTAATGTAACCTTAGTTAACCACATAATCTGATAAATGACATCTATTTTCTCACTTATAAAATAAGATTAAACTCAGTGTACCGGCATTTTGGGGCACTAAAAATGAAATAATTTGAAACTATATAAAAATAAATATTTCTCAAGGAAAGGAATTTTAAATGAACTATGATTTTGGTTGGGTGCTTCCAATCAGTTAAAAATTCGTAATCCCAGTGGCAGAAACTACTAGACAACTGCAACTTTGTAACTGAAGAGGAAGGGGAAAAAAGCTTGAATATAAAGACAAGATGAAGAGAATGGGAGAGGGGGGGAGACAAACTATAACAATTACTGTCAACTGTAAAATGGGGGGAAGAATAAAGGGGGGCCTGGAGGAAATTACACCTCTGTTGACTTCTGCCAACACAGCCCTGTTCCATTCTGTAGAACAAAGGTGAGTAAAGCGTGGTTAATAATATTTAAGATATTATGAATTCATTTTGTAGACAAAATTTAGACTGGGAATAAGGACTCATCTGTCATCATCGCATCTTCTGTCAAAAGCATGTTGCCCTTGGCAATGGGTCTGCTGTTACTAATTTCGTTTTGTTTAGAAGCTTGCTTTTCCTCTTTGATTCTCAGAATTGCTGTGAATTAAAAAAACCCTACAAAAGAAAATGTCTTTGATTGATTTCTGATGGTGGCTCTGACACTATTGTATTTAATGTCGGTGCCAACCTGATTGTTTGATGTTTATTACATAGGTGAGTGGGAGGAGCTCCCCCTCCTTTTAGGTTGCTGCTATTGTTGTAAGACTCCATCTGTTTTTTAGTTACATCTGAAGGA
The DNA here is from genome assembly GCA_021461705.1 of Cryptotis parvus. Lineage (NCBI taxonomy): Eukaryota > Metazoa > Chordata > Mammalia > Eulipotyphla > Soricidae > Cryptotis > Cryptotis parvus. The sequence continues at coordinate 54,683 of JAJIBD010030423.1, read as the reverse complement.
AAAAGCACTAGTTGTTACCTTGTGACAACTGGGAAGAGCCAATTTTGTTACCAGCCTTTAAATATGGTAATAGATTTTAAAAACTGTCAGGAGAGGTCAATGTCCTGATGGAATTTCAACTGTCTTCATCTCTGGTGGGGAGGGAGAATTAGCTTCTCCTTTAAATAACCGGACACAGACTTCCCAGAGTAATCAGAAAACACCCTACTTCTGCTTGGATTTCTTCTAGCTAATCACTGAATATGCTAAACAAGAGTCTTGTTACATGTCAGACACGGAGTTCATCTTTAACTATATAGTTTACAAATGGCTTTTAAAAACTCTTTCTGCATATTTTTCACATTTTTTACACTTGGGTTTGGATTCTGTGTACAGAAAATGCCTATCGTATTCTTCCATCTATCATTATTTTCCTGTAAAGACAGGAGAAGTTCAATTTTAAATTATTCATAAGCTTTAAATAGAAACCTAAGCAAATTAAAATGTAGGCCAATATAGAGGAAAATGATAATGGGCATATAAGTATTTGTATCTCCTGTAGCTTCCATTGGGACAATCATAAAATTAATTTCATCCCTTGCACAATAATTTCAATGGGAACAATTTCTTAGTTCGTGGTCAAACTTGTTTCCAACACTGATGGAGATGGGCACTAGAGAAAGTATTGAATTTTTTTTTCTAATTAGCTTTTTCTTATGAAATAGCTTCTTAATAATTTCCCTCCGTGTCCAGTACATAAAGGTATCTATTCCTTTTAAACTGGATGTGAATTTAATTTATATGCCAATGATGTTTAATGCATTGTATTGTCAGCATCTCATTACTGTCATTAATACGCACTAGAGTACATCTAGTTACAAGGTTAATTGGGACAAACTGACTTCCTATCTACCGTAAATATTCTGTAGCTTAGCAATGTTTCACTCCTGGATGGGTGGTCAGAGTTAGTGTTTTATATTACATTTCTCCTGTTGTGACTGAATTCAAGCTAAACAAATTATGAAGTGACTTTTCTAAATATATTGTGCAGACTTAGGTCAGTTTCTTATTTAACAAGCTACATAATTTTATAGATAATTTAAATAGCATCTTTACTCATAAGTGTAATGGGTAAGCCCCTCTCCCACACCTTACCACCATTTTGAAACTGTCTGAAAGGATCAGTGTCATGAGGAATAACCTTTTTGATATATTAAAAGTTCTGAAATTTTCTGTGAAAAGTTACAGACCAAAGATGCCATCTTTTTGTTTGTAACTGTACAGTGCACAATTTCAGTAGAAAAGGCACTGAAATTTATAGAGCAGAAACTAACAGAAGGGTTGTTTTTCCTTTTACACAGGAAATTGATGTTGGAATGAGCCAGTTGTTCAAGGGTCCTGCTTTTGAGAGTAAGATTCTACAGTCAGGGCAGGAGTAGCCAAAACACCTGGCACAGTTCCTACATGTGCTCTCCTCAAGTTCCTATGAAGGATGTTACTTACCTTTGAAGTCATTTATTTCTCTATTGAGTCTATACCCAGCTTCAGGATCCTTTTACATATACTGTAATACAAAGCCCCTTGGACAAAGCCATCAAAAATTTGAAACAGGGATTTAAACCTGTATAAAAATTCATACTCCTCAAAAATCTTAGCCATCTGTTAATATCAACCACCCTTGAACTTGGTCAACCTAATTCCTACAACCAAGACATCAGACAGGTGAAATTGATTTATTTAAAAAATTGTGTTGTTAATTAACTTAAGGGGCCCTAGTCAGAACAAAGTGTTTATTTATCATTCTATTGAAGTATCCCTTTCTCATGCTTTCCCTAGAGAAATGAACAACTTGAGGCCACCTATCTAATTTTCACTTCATAATAGTACCTGGAATCCTTTAATTTAGAACTTTAAGAAGATGTATTCATCAAGGCCTTTTGATTCTAAGTCAACGATAACAAAATCCAATTGGCTTGACTGAAACAACAGAAAAAATATATGTCTTCATAAAACAAAAATTGAAGAATTATTCTAATTTTAAGCATAGGTTGATTCAGCTGTTCATCACTCTTCCTTCCTATATACTACTCTTTTAGCTTCCTTTGCTGCAAGCCTATTTCTTCCATGGTAACAAAGACCAATAACTTAAAGTCTTTATGAGATCATAAACTAAGCATTAGAAGAGAAAGACCCTCCTCATCCCAGTGATATAGCAGGAGCTAAGGCAGAAAGCTTCTCAAGTGAGAGAAGGAATAGGAATTCCAGCCTCCATCATCGTTCCAGAGTCAGGGACACTGTCCCATTTTCCAATGCATTGAAAATCAGATGGGCTGGACATGTAATGCGATTTGGAGATTTCCGCTGGACTAGAGCCATTACCTACTGGGTCCCAAGGGATGTCAAAAGATCACGTGGCCGCCCACCTACAAGATGGTCAGACTTCTTCATCAAGACCCTGAACGAATGTTTTGAGGCTCTTCGTATTCCTGAAGCAAGCAGATGCCATTGGACTACACTGGCACGTGATAGGGTCAAATAGAAATGTTACTGGAGTTCACTCGAGGAAATCGATGAACAACAGGATATCTAGTGATCTAGTTATCTAGAAGGTGGAAAGCTCCAAGTCACAGATAGCCAATCACACCCATGGAATAGGTACCAATCAGAATGCAGAAGGGGCATCTGGAGGGTGGGATTAGGTAGCAAATAAAAGGCAACCCCAAGCCCTCCCTCTCTCTCTTTGGCCGGTTCTCCCATGCTGGTCCCTCTCCTCCTCCCTGGATCAGGAAGGACCGGCATGCCCAGGTACAGGACCCAGTACAGGTAGGCCACAAAAGGCCAGGCCAGGGCAAATACAGATACAGGTATGGGCCGGGCTGAGAGGCACAGGTTACCATAGGACTTGGATGCCCAGGAGAACTCAGATTCAGGCAGGGCACGGATGCTCAGGTAATGTCAAGGTGCTGAGCACAGGAGTCTCACCCACACTCATAGTGTCATGGCTGGAGGCTAAGGAAAGCTGGGACAGGTTAACAGGGATCGCTGGAGTACAGTTGGGAGGCCAAGCGACAGATACAGAGCACAGAAACCTTGGCCACGTGCATATGGCTTTGGCCTGAGGCTGGGAGAGCATACACAGGACAGAGGAAGCAGCACAGGAACAGAACCAGGTCATCATTCATGGGAAGCGAGTAGGAATTCATTCACAGGTATCAGAGGCCTAGACATTTGAGGAGGGACCTGGAATTATCTGTATAATAAACTCACTTGCAATCTTCTGATTTTTGTATGCAAATCTTTTATACAATCCTCAAGAACCCACTAGCACAGGAAAATCCATTTTTGCATTAACACCAGATATGGGTTCTGATAGGCTCTGGTTATCACACTCCTATTTCCAGTGTACGTGCCCCTTGAGCTAAAGTCAGCTTGAGCCATTGCTTCAATATACTATAAGAACAAAACAGGCACATGATGAATTCTAGGACCCCAGACACCCTCCCACACATCCCTTCGTTATGATTCTGAGGGGACACAGATTATAACTGAAAAGAAATAGGTAGAGACAGACAATCTCCATATTTTGAAAATTCAGATTCATAGTTCCCCACTTTTGTGGAATGAGTCATCCTCAGTCCTTGACTGGCCACAGGCTTACTACTAACCCTAAATACATCACAGTTTGTTTAATAATGCTAGTACTGACTTCCGGAGGACTGCTTTTCCCTTTTAGAAAGCAGTGAGAAATGGATATTCAATGAATGTAATTTTATTTCTTATTTATTTGTACTGTATTAACGTGTTTTATAATCAAATTTATCTGTTTAGTGGAGAAGAAACCAGCTAGAATCCAGTCATTTTTCTGTATTCAACATTTGAGGTTTTTCACTCTACCCATTGTAAACCCTTTCCTTCCCTCTTTTTATTTTTTTCTCTGTGAAGATTAGGTTCTCCTATATGATTCCTAAGAGGAAATCTTTACTCTGGCTCTACCACTTTTCTTTCTGCTGAGAACCAGGGCTTATCTTCAGATCTTTGTAGTAGATATCCTGCTAGGCTGATCCTATTTGGGTCACATCCCCTCACAGCAGTGACATCCAGGGATTATTTATGACTCTCTTTCCCCAGTTTCATCCACTGGATCCTTTACAGAGTAACATTTACCTCTCAGCAAATTTAGAAGGAAAAGAAACTTAACTGTTCTCATAACTGCATCTCTGGATCCTTCTGGAGATTCTAGCCCAGAAGAAGGCAAAAAAAGTAAATAAATTTATCCTTTGAAACCCCTGAAAAGTACATTCTTCTCTGTTTTCCAAATGTTGTCTATCCAAACGAATTGTATCTGGGAAAGTAGTGGTCAGCTATCATAAAGTTTTTGACCAATGGTGAATATCACAGTGTTCCACTCATTGTCAATTCAGAGAATATGCACAGATCTTCCAACTCTTGGAAATATTTGACACAGATGGCTCTGTCTCTGTAGCAAAAAGAGTTTCTCTTTCCCTCTTACAATGTACCCATCAGCCAGGATCCTCTAATAAAACTATATTAAAGCATAGAATCCTCACCTCACACCAGAACTGTTTTGAATCATCTTCTCAGCTTGAGAGTTGCAATAAGAGAAGAGACTAGCTGTAATCACTTTATAGTCAGCTTCTCTCCCAGGCCAGTCCTATTTCCTTCACTACTTTCTGACTATGTATTTCAGATGTATTCCCCAGTAAATCTTCTTCAGGCAGCTTCTGAGTAGGTAGTCTAATGTACAACATATACAACTTTTTTAGAACTTGCTTTCTTATATTTACTGTTAAGAATTTATAATAAACCACATTTGTGTTTTCTCAAAAGAGACTAAGAGTTTTCAAAAAAATGGAAGAAGTTAAAAAATTCAAGAAAAGCACATACACAGCATGAGTCTTTCTGGTGAACAAGCCCTTGGTATTATGAGGGTCACAGTCTTTGTCTACATAACATAGGCTAACCTACCTGAAGTGAATTGCTAATGCATCAGAAGCTTGCCCTCTGTGTTCTCAGATGCTCTACGTGGGTTTTGTTTTCCTTTCACAGTTGTATCCACTCAGTGACACAGAGCACATAATCCCAATCAGAAAAGACTTAGAATTAGGTAAATGTTTTCAAATGTACAACAAAGTCATTTGTTTCCAAAAGTGTGTTGATGGATGGTATGCGGTAGCATATTTGATTACAGACAGCAACTATCTCTCAGTGTATATTTCCCAAGAATCGTTGTATAATAAAAAGCTATTATTTCAATCAATTATTATGAATGTTAAGCATAGTTTAATGTAGTATGTATTTATTTTCTTTGGCAGGTGACCATAAAGATTGATTAGGAAGAATCAATCTTTTTTTTTATAAAGACGATCTGAATAGCTCTGATAGAGTGGCACTAACTCAAATTGCTTGTGCTCCTTATTTTAAAATACTGGTTATAAATATTTTCAATGAATACAAATCAGATTTCTGCTGTTTAAAAATGTAATTATAAAGCATTCTCTATGTCCAAGAGGACTCACAGGATTATTACTTCTTCTGGCTTGTATTGAGGGAAATTTAAATGTCTGATCTGGTTCCAGAAATTATATGCAGTGGAGATTGGGGAAGCTTAAAGACTGTTGGTTTAATTTCCTCCTAGATGTAAGGTACTAAAATTTTCCAAAATTTGAGCTTGGAATAGACAAGACTGGAAGTAGTATGTAACTGTGAGGGAGGACAAAGAGGAAGGTTGTTGAGATTAAAAATATTGAGTGACGCTGCAGAGAGCTTAAAAGCATATATAGCACTGCATATAAAAGAACCATTTTCACTAGTTTTTAACTTTTATTTTATTCTGTGCCATACACTTTAGAGCTATCTAAAATACCAAAATATTTAAATATTGATAAATAACACAATTCTCCAGACTTCCGATTTCTGTTTTACTATATATTTATGTGATATATTTATAACATTTTATGTGATATATTTATCACATTTAATTCTTAAAATTTTCTCTCCTGGAAATGAGAAAAGACCATGTAAAGAAATGGGTGGGCAGGCTTTCTCACTGTATCAGTAATGGTATTTTTGCTATAATGTGTCTTTTTTTAAGTGTCGATCATCCCCGTTAACTCTATTGGGTGAAACAACAAAAGACAATATGCACCGATATGCCTATGCTGAGATCGACAAGAAATGTGTTCATTATCATTAAAGAGATGAGTGTAGCTCTGGAAGTACATATTCATGCATACTTATACATAGGATATAATTATTTGGTAATTAGTGCTATGAAATTAATCCCTTTCCTAAAGAACCTCTAGTGGTTCTTAGGCTCTAGCTGACATATCAAAGTTAGATCTCAGAAGAATTTCCCTTTACACTCAGAATATTCATTCATACCAGTTGCTAAAGGTCCACAAATAAAACCTAATCAAGCCTGAAAACAGTCAGGTTCAGACAATCAGAAACCCTCTATGGGACAAAAAATAAACATAAATAAAAGTTTCAATTAGAACCCAAAGAACCAGTCTGACACCCGCTTAAGTTCTTAGTTCTCAGAGACAGTATGAAAATTATCTCTACACTAGGAAGAAGGCTTGGTAAAGATTTTTGCCTCCTGATAGAATATTGAAAATTATCTTCATCAGTGGGTTAATTGGCTTAATTTTCCTTCAGATGGTAACTTTCAAATGCTTGGTCTTAATTAGCATGGGTAAATGAGAAATCTAGGTGATTCACACTTTTCAGTTTTCTTGTTCTCCAGAGATTTCCATTCCTTTCCCTTAAGATATTTGAAATGGCTGAGGGCTACATTGATTAAAATAAATTATGCCTGCATTTTACACCAGTTAAAAAATGTAGATGGAGTCGACTTCATGCATCATCTATTAAAAAATGCACCCACAAATATCATGAAGGATAAAGTCAGTGTGTGCTATTAAGAATAAATCTTATATTTATAATGCAAAAAAATTATAAACTTATATTTTTAATATTATGTTTTAATAGGTATAACGTTTGACTGAGAATGTTTAAAAGATCGCAGGCACCATGTTAAATTTAATACAGTGTATATGATGGAAGCCTCCTATTAAAAAGGAAGGCAGAGGAGGAAAATGAATATATATATATACATATATATATACATATATATACATATATATGTACATTATTGTAAGGTTATGTTCTTCATTTTCTATATGTTTCTTCATTTCCCTCAAGCTTTCAGGTTTACCTCAAAGAGTTATTATTAGCATCAAACATGATTTTAGAATGCAAACATGGTTTTATTTACTTGAGCATTACATAATTTCTCTTTCACATTAATATTTTATTTGAAGCAACATTGCTTAGTAATAACTGACATAAAACAATTGTTTATATTGTGAGATATGGGCTAGAAGTACGAAAAAGTGAAATTTGAGTTATTTAGCATACTTATTATATGTTATTAACTAAATTCAGAAAAAATCCAAGTTATTTAACTTATGTAATATTTTTGTTGCATATTTTTTGCCACCCCAGCAGAGCCTCACAACAAGACAGACAACCCCCTACTCCATGGGGGCCACCATTTTCCACATCCAGACTTCCCTCTCATCACAACTCCACCCAGCAGACCAGACTATCACAATAACTGCTTTATTTAGAGGTGATTACAAGAGTATTCCATCCGCACAGCAAGCCTGGAAAGCTGCTCGTGTCGTACTTGATATGCCAAATACCAGTAACATTTATATAAGGTCACTAATATAATGGTTTGAGGCTCTTTATGTTCCTGGAGCAAGCGGATGCCTTTGGGTTCTACTAGCATGAGATAGGACATATGGAGATATTACTGGTGCCTGCTCTAGCAAATAGACGATGAAAGGGAAGATAGTGATAGATGATTAAAGCTCTGAGAAAGACACTAATAAAAATTACAGATTTATTTTAAGCAGTTTAATACAATGTAATTTGATTTACATGGTATTTTTTCTTCCATTGGCATGTAAGTAATAATTAAAATATAAAAATAATCTTAATTTTCTTTTAGTATGCTTCAAAATTATAAATAAAAATCCTAACATATGTAAATTAATAATAAACTGTTAAATAAAATTCATATTTTATTTAAAATAAAATTCACATAACTACTTATATCAGAGTTGCAAAACTGTTTTTGGATATAGGAACATGGGTATGGATATAACTACATAAAACGTTATAAAAATTATATGGGTGAAATGAAATTATTTAAAGAAATAAAATATTTATAGAAAATAGCAAAATGGTAACTGAAAGAGAACAGCAGAGATAAATTGTAAGAGAGATAATTTTTTCTAGTATGTTAACAATGTTTACCTATGAATTTGGAGATTATAAGTATACTTTGTGTTATTTACTGTTTTCTATAGTTTATACTTTTTCTAGAGGATACTTGCTTTCCTATTCATTAGGTAAAATATATAAAATGTTTCCTTACCCCTTTTTACCTTTCTCACTAATAAATAGGACTAACGTGGTTTTATTACAGAAATCTTTCTGTATCTGTATCTTTCTGTATCTTTCCAGGTAGGAAACACTCAACATGGAGATCACATTTTACCTTTCTACCTAATAACATCTCGGTTTCCAGATTGCTCCCCAAATAAAAACAAGCATTGAACTTCCAATCAGTGATGGTAATTTAATTTCCCTCTCAGCTGTAAGTACCAGAAAACAGTCAGGCAATCAGTGAGAAAAACGTGTTCTCATGGTTTATTTTTACATTAAGTAATTAACATTTTCTTCTCTAACTAACATGAGGTCTAAAAGTATAGGCTCAGCTGACCTAATTGTGTAGGACTTTGCAGAAACAGAATTCTGTTTAAGGGATGGGTTCATGAAAGAATGAAGGAATAAGAAATAACTTCAGAAACTAAATGATTCTGAACTTCTGTAAGGATTCTCAATAACAGAGGAAATTTAGATCTGGTCTGATAAGACAAATTATCACTGATTTGCAAGAGAGATTAAATTGTGTATTTCATTGGCATTTTGGGTATTTGGCAGGTCTGGGATTCTCCAGTTCTGTAGGGGTATATACCATTGACAGTCTATTGTCTTAGTTATTTTTTACAATTCTAGAGGAGTCAGATTAAGTTGCAATATTTTTTTCATAATAAATAAAATGAATTAAATTAATTGTAGAGATTAAGTGATTATGTCTCTTTAGAAACTATGAGCCTAAATGTTACATCTATTGTCTAGTGGATTAGTAACAGGTTTTTACCATGTTAGTTGTGTTTTAGCTACGTGTATGTGCTTCTGTTATTCAAAATCCTCTTTGAGCCAAATCTAATTTTTTTTCTAGTTCTTTCATTCCTGGGTACGTTTCCTCAGATATTAATTTTTTTATTTTGTAAAAGGCATGTGTTTAGCTTTTAAAAAAACTGTGTCTTTAACACCTAAAGGATGTTAATATGAAGTCATAACAGGCACGTCAGAGCAAAGAGAGGTCCATAAAACTTTAATATTTTCCAACGTAATTAAAAATCTTGTATGTTTCATTTAGATTTTCCTTTTAAGCAATTTTATGTATGTGTAATGATAAAAACAGTAAATGGACTAACATGTGTTAAATACCAAGTTTTGTTTTAATATTTATGTTAAATACCAATGTTGCTTACACATTAATTGTGGTTTTCATTGAATGACTAGTAAAAATTAATAACTTTTACTAAATTACTAAATTATTAGTAAAATTATTAATTTTACTAAGTCATTTACATTAATATGTAAAAATTATTAATTTTAGCTCATAAAATAAAATTTTTCAGGTAAGATATTCACTTGTATAAGAATATCTTATACAAGATAGTCTTGTATAAGAATATGTATGAAGGGAGGTTACTTTCTTCTCACGACTTCTACCTTGATGAGGTGGTGAGGAGAGACTACCTCTTCAAACCGTTTGTGTACAAATTTTTGGAGGGCTTTATGGAAAGGCTATAAAGCCCATAAAAAAGAATATGTATGAGAAGTCATTAGTTATTATGAAGGTAGAAGATTCTCCAAAACTAAAACTATTCTTGGTCTAGAGAGATAATGAGTGGGTAGGTCACTTGCCTTGCACATGAAAGATCCAGGTTTGATCCAAACACCACATATGTTTGATCGCCTGAGCATCCTAAGAGTCATCCCTGAGCACAGAGCCAGGAGAAAGTCAGATGCACTGCCAGGCGACCAAACAAAATATAGTGAACAAAAACTGTTCTAGTTTCTGCCCAACTTCAATAAACTACGAATGCAACTAACAAGAGTCTTTATCAATTTGGACAGTATTGACATTATTATCTTAATAGTTAATAATAGTTTTCTGAGGGACGGAGTGGACTTCTTAGTACATTGCAGGATATATACTAGAACTGTGGTCTCTACCAACTAGAGGTGATGCCCTTCTCTACTTTTGATGGCCAAAATTTCTCCATTCATTGTCTCCAAGGAACAAAAATAAGATTACTGAGGAGAGCAAGGAATGTTTATATAGAGAAGTTTGACTTAAAAGGACCTTAAACCATGTATCAAGAGATTAGTAGTCAATCAACACCCTGTTGGGATAAGCCATGAAAATATTGTTACTTGTTGCCTTGGTTTTAAGCTTCTTTTGTCAAATAAGATTGCTAGACATAATGATTACAAATTTTAAAAAATCTTTTTTTATGCACTGCCATTCCTACTAACATCATGAAAGAAATTTACCCAAGTAGCTCTCTGACATGACCTCAAAAGTGTATAATAATCTTTAACCCAGCAGCCTATTTCAAGTTGTCTATTTCTTATACTAAAGGTGGGAATAACCCAAAACACGAATTTCATATTGTGAACAAATAAACGTTATTTCATCTTATTTGAGGATTGTTTGATAACTCACAATTTAGTTAACCTCTAAAACATAGTTGTATGTTGGAAGTATTTTTTATTTTTGTGGTGAAGGGCCGACCACCCAGAGGTTCTCAGGAGTGACTCCTGGGGATTCTCTGTGGACCCAATGTACTGGGATTCAAACTAGGATCAACTGCATACAGAGCAAGAGCTTCTTTCCGGCCCCGGGGGGGAAATATTTCTAATAATTCTGTTGAGGTCAACTCCAACAGAGATAAATATTTTTGAAGTTATTTTTGTACGTCTGCAGCTAGGCCTTTTAAAGTCAGTATTACTGCCAGAAACCTATGTTGGTCTAAAAATTAAACTTCCTGTTGAAAACATACTTATTTGTTAACTACTTGCTTAAGCCTTCACAAATGACTTAGCAATTCAGTAGCACTAGGTCATCTCATCAAGCATGAAACATTATGACACATATTTAAGAAACTTGGAATGGTTATTGTCCTATGTTATCCAATACAAAATTTCTCAAGGGTGAACTCTTAGATTCTGACAATTTGCCTGACAATACGAAGTGAGTCCTTGGATGAGAATCTAGACCCAAATTCCTTAACCTCAACAAAGAGTATATTTTATTAGAAACATTAGTGCATTGCAAACAGCCACTATGATTACTGCAGCAGAGATTTGAAGAGGAATTGCAAACATAAATCCACTTTGAGAAGGTGACCTACCCTTATCCAGTGGTGTCCTGGGCTTAAAAATCTTCAGTAACTTGTGGGTTGAGAGTTCTGAAAATGTTAAATTTTAAAACTTAATATGAAATGGGATTTTTGTTTGTGGGGGTAAAGAATAGAACTTAAGGGCTTGTAATATACTACTGGGGTCAAAGCACATGCTTTGCACGTGTACTACCTGTTTCACAGAGGTAGCCTGGGTAATCCCTGGCACCAGAGGGCCTCAATAGCACATTCTTGGTCCTAACATTGAACTCATTAGCCAAAAATCATGGGGAAGATCCCTGGGATCTCCTAAGCACCATTTGAGAAGCAAAGCAAACAAAACCTAAAAAAGAACTTAGAACTAAATGACTATAGCCAGTGGAGATATGGTTTGTCTCTTCTTATTGATAGGTAACTAGTGTAAAATTTTGTGGAAGCTTTATGTGAGTCTGATTCCTTTGTTTTCTTTTTTTTTCCTTTGGAGTCTGATTCCTTTGTTTTCTTTTTTTTTCTTTGAACTATTTTATTTCTTTTTTGCTTTTTTGGGTCACACCTGGCAATGCTCTGGGGTGACTCCTATCTCTGCACTCCGGACTTACCCCCTGGTAGTACTTGGGGGACCATATGGGATGCAGGGGATCAAACCTGGAATGGTCACAAGACAAAAGCCCTTCCCACTGTGCTATCACTCTGGCCCCCAATTCCTTTGTTTTCTTCATGATTCACTTATTGATCAAATATTTATTGTGATTATACAATACCAGAGACTGAAGCTACAGTAATAAATAATCCCTTATGGACCCTTGAATGTTGTATGTGATGGAGATGCAATAAAAAAATCACAATGTGTCTTATATCACTTCACTTGTATCACTTGTCGTCCTGTTGTTCATCGATTTGCTTGAGCGGGCACCAGTAACATCTCCATACATCCCGTTGCAAGCAAGTGTACCCCAGGGGCATCTGCTTGCTCCAGGAACAGGAAAAGCCTCATTCTTTCAGGTCATGGGAATGAGGTCCATAATTGTTACTTTTTTTTGGCACATCAAATACAACAAGAGTAGCTTGCCAGGCTCTGCCGTGTAGGTGGTATACTCTCAGTAGAAGGCTCTCATCTCGAGCATTTACTGATGAAACTCAATGGGGAAAGATGAGGTTTTCTCTTGGGTGGAGCTGAGGAGCTGTGGAGTCTGGATATTGAAAATGACTGACCTCATGGTGTGGGGGGGTTGCTCTGGCTTCCTGCTAGGCTCAGTGGGATGAGAGGTCACAACTAGAACCTGCCTAGTATTGTATATAGTGTATAATTGTGAAAGATCCTGGGAAGGACCTGATCCTGACATCTAGTACTAGATGTCTAAGACTATCACTTAGTGTGACTTAGTGTGACTGTCATTAGTGTGAGCGAACACTTGGAGCAATGTTGTACTTTGACCAGGGGCTGGCCGAGCCCCTTACCAACCACTGGAGGTCAGCTCCATGGGTTGCTTCCACGTGGGGCCAAGCAGCGCAGCTGTGGGTCTGGAATGGCTGGGTCTGGATCTCTTCCGTGGTTTCCGATGGAGCTGTGGGTCTGGCATGTCTCTCTTCAGGGGTAGCTGGCGTGGAGGTGGAGGAAAGGACAGAGGAGCCCAAATCCCTGCTCCAAGTCTGGCCAGTGTGGCCCCCTCCCCGCACATGTGAGCCAACCCTTGGAGCAATGCTGGACTCAGCCAGGGGCTAGCTGAACCCCTTACCAACCACTGGAGGTCAGCTCCATGGGTTGAGCTGTATTTAAATACAATACCAGAGACTGAAGCTACAGTAATAAATAAGCCCTTATGGACCTTTGAATGTTATATGTGATGGAGACATAATTAAAAAAAATCACAATGTGTTTTATATAATTAGAATAATAGAGTCAGTCCAATGGAAAATTCTGCTAATGTGGGAATATGCGACTTGGCATTCACTTGTATCACTTGTCTTCCCCTTGTTCATCAATTTGGTTGGGCACCAGTAACATCTCCATTCATTGGGAATGAGGTCTATTATTGTTGCTATTTTTGGCATAACGTATATACCACAGGTAGCTTGCCAGACTGCCGTGGCTCTGGATTTACCCCACGGGCCTCTGTCTGCTGTCAGGCTAGAAGTATCCTCTTCTCCTTCCTCTTCTCCTCCTCAGTGGATAGAGTAATTTGTAACAGGACAGGTCTTCAAGTCCATTGAGTATTGGAAGAGAGCAGTGGGGTTCATGAAACGGTCCAGGATGAGATTTAGGGTTTAGGTTGGGGTTTATGTTAATGGGATAATCTGGTCTATTTCTGTTCTTGCATTGACCATCTGAATTTCTGAAACGTGGTTGGTTTCTATTAATTTGATGTACCTCATGATCAGCCCAGCATGGGAAGAGCCGGTAGCAGCTCTGCCCCATGTGTCAGTGTCTCTGGATCACAGCTGATAGCCCCCAGAGCAGTTCTTGGTATTAACCTAATAGAAACAGCTGGAGGAGAAAAACAGGGAATGGTATCTTAGTAAAAAGACATTGGTTTTAAGACCTGCATAGGAATAGCCAGGCAAAAATTATTCACAAGATCAGTATTCTATAAGAATAAACATATTCAGAAGAAGATAAAATATCCAGTAAAACTAGAATACTTAGATTAATAGAACAAATGGGATAATATAAATACAAAATTTTTATGTCTAACTGCAGAATCATTAGAATGGTCATTTTTATTGCTTATATCAGCACCAAAGGCTATACACCAGGCACAAACTCAAGAAAATGAGGATTAAAAGATTCTTTACTTCATTAAATTAAGCAAAAGTTTGGTTCACATATACAGTTGGATATGGTTTTTCTACTCATGATATAGTCATAACTTTTACTATATAAAATTAAAACAGGTGAAATAAGTCTCATTGTATCTTTGTGTTTTGAATTTTGAAAATTCTACTAGTTTAACAAAAGATATTTTATTTATTTAAATATTTGAGCTCTAATCCAACCTGCTTTTCACAGTTGATTTATTGAATCAATGATACAGTTCATGTGTTCTGTGGTTAGATATGGATGAATGATCACTGAATTGTTCTTCAGGAATATGATCTCTTAAAGAATATTTTAGAGAATCTATTGAGTTATTTGTTAGAAAGAACAGAAATTCACTAGAAAAACCTGAAATGAAAAATAAATTAAAAAATATATGGAGTTCTAAAAAAGTTAATTCCTTACACTATTGGTGGGAAAATAAGCAGACTTCTGTCTCTATGAAAACAATATGGAGATTTCACAAAGTATTAAAAATAGATCTAGCAGTTCTACTTTTAAGTATCTGTTCCCAAAACACAGTAACAAAAATTTGAAAAATAATATGCACAGTTAGGTTTATTGAAGCATGCTTATAAGATCAGAAACCATAACAAATGTCCAATAATATGAACACATAAAATTATGTATATACATAATAGAGTAATACTAAGTTATAAGAAAAGACAAACTCTTGACTTTCACAATATGAATTGAGCTAGAGTGGTCATGTTAAACAAAATTAATCAGAAAAAGAAAGTGGATGACATCACTTATATGTGGAATATAAATAAATAAAACAAAGGAACAAAGCCAAGCAGAAAGAATCCTTGCACTTGGAGGAAATAAGGTTAGTAGAAGGGGGATTGATAAGAAAGATTGAGCCGAACAGGGGATCCACTGGTGGAGGAATTTGTTGTGAATATATTTAATTTTTGGTCCTTTTTTGCTTTTTTGGTTCACACCCAGCTTTTTTGGTTCACACACCTAGAGTTCTCCTAGCTCTGCACTCAGGAATTACTCTTGGTGGTGCTGGAGGAACCTTATGGGATGGCGAGGATTGAACCCACGTCAGCCAGCATGCAAGGCAAATGTCTTACCTGCTGTGCTGCCGCTTCAGCCCCCTGGATATATAATAAAGAGTAAAGATATTAGAAATTAAATCCCTAAAAATAGGTATTCCTGTGAAGCAATGTCATACAAATCATAAAAAATTAAAAGCTTTACATTCTGAAAAGCCCCTTTTCAATGAAATAAAACCCTCACTAAATGATTGTTTCTTTAGGGTTTCAGACTTCAAATGTTAAAGATTTTTCCCTAATAAAACAAGTTCATGTTACAATACTTCACTGTATCACTGTCTTCCCGTTCATCATCGATTTGCTCGAGCAGGCACCAGTAACATCTCCATATGGCCTGTCTCATGCAAGTAGAGCCCAAGGGCACCTGCTTGCTCCAGGAACACAAAGAGCCTCAAACCATTCCATCAGGTCATGGGAATGAGGTCTATAATTGTTACTGGTATGTGGCATATCAAATACGACACGGGTAGCTTGCCAGGCTCTGCCGTGCTGGTAGCATACTCTTGTCGTCATCTCAAAATCCAGCATTTAATGATGAGCCAGGCAGTGATAGGCTGGTCTGCTGGGTGGAGTTCTGACGAGGGGGAAGTCCGGATGTGGAAAATGGAGGTACTCATGGAGTGGGGGGGTCGTCTGGCTTGTTTTGAGCCTCTGCTGGGGTGGAACCCACCATCCCTCCCCGGGCACCTCATGAGCGGCTGGGCACAGTGAGAGCCAGTAGCAGCTCTGCCCCATGTCTGTCTCTCATGGTGGTGTAATAAAAAAAAGTTAAAGTTTATAGTTTTGATGTACAAAACTTCTGTACCTTCACCACCATCAAAGTGCCCAGACCCCTCACTACAGTCCTTCAGTGGCTTGTAGTCCTTCTCTTTCTCTCTGCATACACCCCACCCCCCATCTCTGTTTTGTAATGCAAAGTTAAGGATTTGTCATTATACATATTATACAACACTTCATTTCTATTAAATACCAATAGTAAGATTTTTGGATGAAAGGAGGCCCACATCCAGTGGTGTTTGGGTCTTACTCTGGACTCTCTGTTCAGGGATCATTACTGGCTAACTCTGGGGACCATATGTGGTGCTGATTCCAAAGCTGGGTTAACTGAGTGCAAGCAAGTACCCTGCCTACAATACTATCTCTCAGGTTCCTTTAATTGTTTATGGTAACTAAAAGAAATCTAAAAGAAATTCTGCTTTTACAGCAAAAGGAGAAAAGTTAAAATAACATTCTATGTTGGTATTTGCTTCTTCACTTGCATTCTGGCTTTTTAAGAGTTCAGAGGAATGCTCTACTTTTGGAACCAGGGAAAATCTTTAATAATGATATTATTCAGAAACACACAACAGTAATCACAATGGTCTGTATATATTCTATAGTAGGAAATGTTTAAATTCTTGCAAATATACCTTATTGTGCTAGTATCTGGTCATTTTCATTTGCTCTATCGTATAATCCAACACACATGTCTTGCATGTTTCATTTATTGAGTCTTGACTATGTGACCATTGAACTTTTGTTTGTTTTGGGGTTGTACCAGAATGGTGCTTGGGGAGTTGGGAGCATTCCTGACTTTGCTGGAGAGTGTGTGTCACTCCCAGCAGTGCATAGGGCATCACAGAGTGCCTGGGCTTAAACCTGTAGCCTTCTGCATGCAAAACATGAACTCAGTGCCTTGAATATCTCATTTCTCTTACCCTGCTTTTGTGGAGAACTAGTTTTATCTTTTGAAGGATGTTACATAGTTGGAATTATTTAGTGTTTTCAGATGGACCTTTTTGACTTACGGCATATGTACTTTAGACTTCTCTGTACTTAGTAGCTCACTTCTATTTACTTCTGAATAATATTCCATTATATGTATATATTTCAATGTATTCATTTACCTATTGAAGGACAGATGATTTTTTCAGTTATGAATAAAGGTGTTGTATATAACTATGCAGGGATTTCATTTTGCTTTTTAGTATGGACAGAACATTTTCAGCACTTTTGAGTAAATATCAAGGAGGAGAGTTGCTGGCTCATTTAATAGCATTTTATAAGAAACTGCCAGACTGTCCTCAAAAGGGTTGTTTCACTCCTCCTGTCACTAATTGTTGCAGGACACCTAAAAGCCTAGGCCTCTGCATCTGCCCTGGATTGCCTCCTGCAGGTCACTTCATAGATAGGGGATAGTCTGAATATGGCAGTCTTATCTGACCATGTATTCTGTACTGGCTGGTATAAATATTCTCTCATGCTACCACAATCATCGTGGGACTGGCTAGATCTTACCAGCATATTTGCCTGGCCACGTTGGATCCCTAAGTAATTAGACCAGAGAGAAATGCTGTTTGCCTCCAAGCAAGCAAGCATGGCTCCCTGATAACTCAAAGGCAACTAAAATACAAAACTACCGTGAAGTAGACAAGACTCTTGTGAAGACTTGGAGAAATATTTAACTGGCATTAGTATTAGTCTTTGGTACAGAGACATGCCATCTCAGAAACCCCCTTCTCTACCCTATAAAGGCAATTCCAGGCAGATCTTGGCTCAAGATATTAGGAGAGGCGCTGGGAGAAATTACCTGAGGGCATTTGATCCTTCCTGCCAGGGGAATTTACGTTTAGCTTATAGCTTCTCCCAGCTCTGCTAGGAGGCTTTTAATTAGCTCTGGGTCCTTGTAAACAACCAGATGGTCTCCTGAAATTGCTACATTCTATAGAGCTATTTTCCTGTTTTCATCTCTAGATAGCCCAGCCGAGAATGGGCTGGGCTGGGGAGTTTGGGCAGATTTCTAGCTATAAAATAAGCTGCAAGAAGAAAGAACTGCTCCTCTTTTTTCCCCCTTTTGCCATTCCGGCTTCCCTTGGTATTTTGCTTCTCTGTCCTCTCCATTCTCTGTTGGGCCTCAACACGTAGTGGCAGCCATCTTGGCCTACACCTGGCTGGAGCCTAGCTGGGAACTCAGAGTCCGGAGGTTTTCCCTGCTCTTGGACTGTATATTGGATCCTGTGATAGTAAAGCCCTTTTAAAACTGCATCGGATTCCTGAGTCTTCATCCATTCCCTGCCGGCTTCAGTAGTAGAAGGGAACTCGCTTCCCGGCACTGTCAGGGACCCCAGCAGTGCTCCCTGACATCTGGCGTCCCTGGGTGGGCACCCCTGCAACTAATGAGAACTCTTATTACTCCACTACATTTGGTGTTATCAGTGTTTCAGATTTCAGTCATTATAATTGGTGTGTGGTAGTATCATATTATGGTAGAAAATTCCCTGTTGATATATCATGTTGAAAATTATATATGTATACATATATACATATATTTTCCATCTTTATTTGCATTTTGGTTATGTGTCTTCTCATATCTACTTCGTATTAAATAGGGAAGATATTTTTCTTGTTGAATTTTATGCTTTCTCTGTAAATTTTGGATGAAAGGGCTTTATTTGATATATAGTTTGCAGAGCTTCTACTCCAAGTCCATTGCTTAGCTCTTCATTTTCTAAAGTGTGTGTTTTGAAGGGCAGAGTTTTTATTTGAAGGGTCCAGTTAATGGAGCTGGAGTGAAAATAGTTGGTAGAGTGCTTGCCTTGCATGCAGCCCATTTAGATTCAATCCCCAGCATCTCATGTGTTCCCCCAAGCACCACAAGGAGTAATTCCTGAGAACAAAGCCAGGAGTTACCATTGAACACTGCTGGGTGTAGCCTCCCAAGAAAAAGAAAGAAGAAATATATAAAGAACGTTTTATCAGTGTTTCCTTCATGAGTCATGATTTACTGTTTCATCAAAAAGTTATTACCTGCACTTTCTCCTGTGTCATTTTCTAGGAGTTGTATAGTTTGTGCATTATTTAATGAACATTTTGAGTTAATTTTTTGAAAAGGTATGACATCTGTTTTGGCGTGTTGAATGCAACTTGACTTCCATTGAATTTTCTTTGTCCTTTGTCATGTATCACTTACCTGCACTTATTTGTGTCTACGTCTAGGCCTCCTATTCTGATCTCTTGATCTATTCTTTTCATTAGTACATTGCCTTGATTACTGTAACTTGATGAAACTCCTTAAGTCAGATAGTATGCATACTCTAATTATGTATATTACTTTAAAGATATTGTTAGTTATTGCAGATTTTTATTTTGTTGAATAAAGCCTTAGAATAGGTTTGTAAATCTCTACAAAATAGTTTGCTGAGATTTTTATCAAGATTGCATTATATAGAGAGTCACATTATGATGGCTGATATCTTAGTAATATTTAGTCTTCCAATCCAGAAACATAAAATCTCTTGTTGTTTATTTACTTTTCCTTGATTTATTTAACCTAGGATTTGAATTTTTATTCCAGTAGATCTTGTATACATTCTATTAGATTTATAGCAATATATTTCGTTTTGAGGGGTTAATGGTGTTTTATTTTCAAATTTCAATTTTTCATTGCTAATAAATCAATATTGATCTTTGAATATTAACTTTATATCCTGCAGCCCTGCAAACCTCCAATTTTCAGTCCTAGAAACGTGTGTGTACATGTGTGTTTAAGTTTTCTAAGTAAGCAATTAAATCATCTGTGACTTTCATAAAAATACATTTGTAAGTTTCATTATTTTCTACAAATATTTTACCCCCTTTTGTTTTATTGCACTAAATATTTTATTGAAATTTCTTATCATGAAAGGAAATAATATTTTGATAAATATTTTTCTGCATCTACTGATGAACATGTTTTTTTTTCTGTATTCAGTCTATGAGCTGGTATGTATATTAATTGATTTTCAATATTAAGCTCCCTTTCGTTGAGTACAAATTGTATTTTAATATGTTTTAGCTTTATTTTTCATTTACAGTTTTTGATTTTTATACTTCATCTGAAATATTTTGTATTCTATCTGGAATTATTTTTAACAGGATTCTCTTTTACCATTAGATGATTGAAATGGCAATAAATTGATTCAATGTTTTTGACAATATTGCTTTGGATCTATTCAAATAGACCTCCAGGACAGTTTTGGGGGGTTGGGAGTTGGGCCTGTGCCTACCCTAACAAAGTCGAATAGTGACTCCCACATCCAATACCACTACCATGCCTCAGACTGGACTGTACAGTTAAATACTCTGTAGTTTCTGGACATCTCCAAACTGTAGAACACTGACATCCCAGTCAGAGCATCCCAGAATGAATGGAATAGAAGCCAACCAATCTTTACTAAGAAAAACATTTACACATAAGGCTTAATTTAATCTTTTATATCCTTAGACGAAGACTAATGTCCCTCTGGTGATATACAACAATTTTCACAAATTTTCTTCTAGGAAAATATTTTTTGATCATTCCATTAGCCATTTTATGGTAATACACATTATAAAATAAATTATTGTGGGCCTGCTATGGGGCAGACTTGAGGGTGGTTGGGAAAATGGAGACAATGAAAGGGTGGAGGGAAGGTGACAGTGATGGTGGGATTGGTGTTGGAATATTGAATGCCTCTAACACATCATCATGAACAACTTTATAAACCACAGTGTTTAAAATAAAGTAAAGCAAAAAACCAAATGGCTTGGATAAATCTTATTTAAATCAAAACCAATCACACTTCAGCAGTTCTGCTATAATATTTGCTTTAAGATACTGGGGAATAATTTAAACTAAATGTAAATTTTTCATTTGTCTTTGTATGATTTTGTTTGCAAGCAAAGGTAAGTGCAGAAAATGTACCAGCCAAACCAAGTCTCACAGAGATAAAGAAAATGCAACACGAACATATCACTTACATCTCCCTAGATTATGAGTCATATGTTGGACTATCAGACACAGATACAGCAGACAGAGCTGCTACCAGTGCCCCCCGCTGCATTCCCTGTACTCCACTGACCATGAGGTGTCAGGGACAGAGAGCAACTTCTAGCCCAAACCCACCATCCCAATAGAGCCTCAGAAGAACCCAGAGGAACCCCCCACACCTTGCTGGCAGCATTTTTCATCATCCAGACTCCACAGTTTGTCAGAGCTCCACCCAAGAGACTAAGCCAATCTCAAGCCCAGCTGTCAGAGACCCACCCTAAAAGAGATCCACTCTACAGAAGAAAGTATTTCAAGCCCAGGAATGCTTGAACCACAGACACAGAAACAGCAGGCAGAGCTGCTACCAGCTCTCCCCATTACATGCAGGCTCAAAGTGGCCATGCAATAGCTCTATAAATTACCAAAATATTCTTCCCGCCCCTCTCAGAGAGCACAGCAAACTACTGAGAGTATACCGCCAGCATGGCAGAGCCCGGCAAGCTGTCCAACACGTATTCGATATGCCAAAACCAGTAAAAATGTTGTTTTTTCCCGGACCCTAAAAGACCCCTAAATACGGCAGCACTAAGAAGAACTATTAAGGAGAGGCTGATAAAATCTCAGGGTCAAACTGGGCTGCCAAAACAAAGAAGGACTAAAATGACTGTACTTTCAATGCACATACTCTGGTATCAGAACCATATATCAAGGATTGATGGTGCAAGCACAAAAAATAAAGTGTGACATCATTGGTATGACTGGATGAGAAGGCATTTATTGCATCATTCCATTTGAGACATTAGACAAATGTCCTCTTACATGCCATGAAAGAGGCTTCAGTGGTGTCGGTGTCCTTGTCAGCACAAACCTGGCATTGAGTAATGATTCATTTGAATGCCTAACAAACCAGATAGGACTATTACACTTGAAGATGTGGCCCACTGCCAGCAGTATCTATCTTCATTGTCTATGCCCCACCACCACACACAAGGAAGAAGAAATTGGGAAATTCTACATGGAACTGGAGGAGTTCTATAAAGAAGATCACACCTTCTACAAGATCACTGTCAGTGATTTTAGTGCCAAGATAGGACCGAGAAGATCGGCCGAAGAACTCCCACATTGGGACCCATGGCCTAAAATGGAATGAGCAGGGTGAGAGACTATCTGAGTTCATCATGTCCACCAAGACCATTCATGGTAACTCACATTTCCAGAAGACTGAATCTAAACATTGGACATGGGAATCTCCTTGTGGACAGTTCCACCAGGAGATGAAATTAACCATACCATATTCAATCAACGGTTTTCCTGAGGGACCTTGCTGTTATCTCAAAATTCCAAACAGGATCAGACCACCTTCTCCTTCACACAAAATTCTACTTCACGGAACGGGGAGAAAAGGCTGCAAAGTTTAAGAAGAGAATTCCCAGAATAACCACCAACTGGGAACTCTTTGGCACCATTGAGGCAACATGGGGAGATGCCATCATTGACGACATCGATGAAGAATACAACTGATTGGTTCAGCACCTCCACAATTGTACAAAAAACACCAAGAGAGAGAAAGTCACAAAAAGACGCTTGTCTTCAAAAACTCTCAAGCTCATTTGCCAACGTGGGAAGGCGCGAGCCTCAGGCAACCTCAGGCAACCATAACATCCAAGTTTGAAAAGCAGTACAGAGAAGCTATAAAGGAAGATCTCAAAGAGAGAAGAGGAGCAATACTGGCCTATGCAGCAGAAGGAAAACCATTTGCAACCCCTGCCTGTCCTTCACCAACTATAAGACCAAGATGACTGCCCTAAGACATCCTGATGGATCTATCACTCACATCTTCCAGAAAGGCAATGGAGAAGATTAACCATGACTTCTACTCGGATCTCTTTGACAGCCACGTCCACCTGCCCACATACCAAATTCTGCAGGATGGTATGTCATTCCCAACATTGTCCCTTCTGAAATTCAAAATGCCATTTCGTCTGTAGAAGCAAATATCACCTGGCCCAGACAAAATCAGACACAAACACCTGGAGACTCTGCTGTCAGTACTCATCGACACTGGATTCGCTCTTCACACACTACCTGTCTGAATACAAGGTGCCCTCCCAATGGAAAACCAGCAGGACGCTTCTACTGTTCAAGAAGGGAGGGGCCAGAGTGATAGTCCAGCGGGTAGGCATTTGCATTGCACACAGCCAGCCAGTGCCGGCCCAGGTTCGATCTCCGGCATCCCATATGGTCCCCTGAGCACTGCCAGGAGTAATTCCTGAGTGCAGAGCCAGGAGAAACCCCCTGAGCATTTTCGGATGTGACCAAAAAAAAAAGAAAAAATAATAAAATAAAAGCAAGAAGGGAGACATGCAGAACATTGCAACTATCGCCCCATCTGCCTGTTTTCCGTTATCTACAAGCTGTTCACCTGAGTCATCCAGAAGAGGATTGGCAGAACATTAGATGAACGACAACCATGTGAGCAAGCTGGGTTCCAAAAATGATTCAGCATAATTGACCATATCCACACAGTAACGAAGCTCATTGAGGTTTGTAGGGAGTTCAAGATGCTGCTTTGTCTCACGTTCATTGATTTAAAGAAAGCTTTTGATTCTCTTGAGACTGAAATGGTCATCGAAGCCCTAGCCAAACAGGACGTTCAAACCCAATACATCAAGATCCTTTGTGAGCTGGATTACGGATTCACCACCAGGATCTCACCATTCTACAAGGAAGTGATCATTGATGTCAAAAGAGGGGTTCGGGCAGGGTGATACCTTCTCACCGAAACTCTTCAGCGCCACCCTTGAGAACATCATGTGACAATTAGAATGGGAAGGAATGGGAGTGAAGATAGACGGTCAGCAACTACACCACCTCCACTTCGCTGATGACATTGTTCTAATAACACCAACCATCAACCAAGCGGCACAAATGCTGGCTGACTTTGACCGAGAATGTGGAAAGATAGGTCTACAGCTGAATCTCAACAAAACAATGTTCATGAAAAACCGATCTAGTTCCAGATGCCCCATCCACTCTCAATGGAATTCACTCTCTGAATGCAGCAGTTGTGTTTACCTGGGTTGAGAACTCAACATGATGAATGGCCTAGCACCTGAGCTGCGCAGGAGGAAAATAGTAGTGCGGAACGCTTTAAGAGCACTGATTAAATAGCTAAAAGGACAAAGAACCTCCTACTCCAGGCACATCTCTTAGATTCCACCATTCTCCCTGCATTAACATATGCTTCAGAGATCAGACCCTACAAATGCAGCATCAGAATGCTATTCGGGTCTCCCAAAGAGGAATCAAAAGAGCTATGCTTGGAATATCATGCCTCACTCAAGCCAGAGAAGGGAATCCGGAGTTCCGACCTCCATTGACTATCCAGAGTCAGGGACGCTGTCTTGTCTGTCAAGTCATCGAAAATCAGATGGACTGGACATGTAATGAGATTTGGAGATGACCACTGGACTAGAGCCATTACCGACTGGATCCCACTGGATGTCAAAAGATCACTTGGCCGCCCACCTACAAGATGGTTTGACTTCTTTATCAAGCTTTGTATTTCTGGAGCAAGCAGATGCCATTGAGCTACACTGGCACATGATAGGGTCAAATGGAAACGTTACTTGTGCCCACTCGAGCAAATCAACAAATAACAGGATATCAAGTGGTCAAGTGATCAAGTGTTGGACTATAACCATTCCAGTGCTCCTGGAGTCACACTCTATCCCACTGGGCAACCATACCCCACCGGGGCACTCCCAATCCTAGCTTAATCTAGGGTGCAGATAAAAGTTCATATCTTACTGTGTTCATGTAAAATGACTAGAAATATTGTTAGAAGTAAATGTAATGTGATTATGTGAATGGATTACCAGTAAAGGAAAATAAAAAGCAATATGTGCTTGATGTGATTTTGTCCTTGTTCTTGGCTGCATCTCTAATAAGGTATCTAGAGTACTGTAGCCCCAAGACTACACTTCACTGGGGATGGATATCCTAAAAGATTATACCCTGAAGGAAGGGACATTACATCTGTTTATATTTAAATCCAACTAAACCCATATTTATAATTATGCTTAACTTAATCTGTTTATATTTATCTTTGACCAACACCCTCATTTATGTAAGTCTAATCCAACTATAGAATGTTGATTACTGGTTCTAAGCAGTAAATACAACAAAGTACATTTAAGTCTCTCTTTTCATGAGACTGTTAGTCTCCTGATTCCATTCCTTTTCACTCCCATTTCTGTCTCTTGATCCTCACAGTGCCTCTGCTTCAGTACACCCAGGGCTGATCTCT
This sequence comes from Cryptotis parvus, assembly GCA_021461705.1. Classification (NCBI taxonomy): domain Eukaryota; kingdom Metazoa; phylum Chordata; class Mammalia; order Eulipotyphla; family Soricidae; genus Cryptotis; species Cryptotis parvus. The sequence continues at coordinate 29,179 of JAJIBD010030423.1, read as the reverse complement.
GGCAGATTGTACACAACAAGCATGTGGCCCCATTCCTTTGTCTATCGGGATGGGGGAGTCATCACCCACAAACGCTCCAGAGGACTATGGGGAACACCACAGTCATACATTGACTAAAGTCACTCTTATATGGTATTACAATGTTTCCTTAAATTTCAGGTAGCATTCGTTCTACCATCTCCATATCTTATGATAGCAGATCTCCTGAACTCACCTTGATGTAGATGGGCACCCACTGGTAATGTATGTGAGGCGGGAAGGAGAGAAAGTCGCTCCCATTCTCCTGATCCACCTCTCTGCCACCCTAGGGCCCCCTGGGAAGGCTAGGACTGATAAAGTCTGCAATGGGTGCCTGAACGGCATGGGTCAGAGTCTGGCCAGCCCATCAAGGTGTCCGACAAGTTACACCTGATGTCCACTTGGTCTTCTAGCCATGGGAGTTGATTCCCACCTCCAGAGATTTCTTGGGGAGTCACAGACTCAGGCTGGAGGGAGGAATTGGTCTTTTCTGGAAAGGTAAGTCAGTTCTAGGCCTAACCCAGGGTTTCTCAAAGTTCTTGTCTTCCTAGTAGAAAAAGAATTTTCAAGAGTAGACAAACAGTGAGGAAAAACAGAATTTATTATAGAGATACAGGGGAAGGAAAGGAGGTATAAAAAGTAAGATAGTAACAAGCTCAAGAGAGAACGCAGGCTTCTCCAAGGGTGGAGAGAGGCCCAACTATTTTTATTTTATTTTTTTGAACTTTTATTTATATCACCATGAGATATACAATTACAAAAAAATGTTCATGATTGGGCTTCAGTCATACAGTGTTCCAGCACCCACCCCTCTAGCAGTGCCCATTTCCCACCACCAATGTCCCCAAATTCCCTCCCCCTCCCCTAGCCGACCTCTATAGCAGACACTTTTCTCCTTTTCCCTCTCTCTCTTTCTCTCTCTCTCTCCCTCCCTCTCTCTCTCTGATTTATCTTATACATTGTGGCTTGCCCTACAGACATGTAGGTATTATCATGTAAATTCCCAACTATTTTTAAACCAGTTTTTATCATCTTGGGCTGGAATGTTTTGGTGTCTCCTGTGGTCTGAACCAATGAGGGTTAATCAGATCAAGGACTGGACAGAGAGGGTTCATCCAGTTTTCTCAGGGTTAGTTGTTGGTGAAGGTCTATCAGGGCTTGATCTCTGTATTCACAAAGTGGGTCTGGACAGTCTTAGGGCTAGTAGGTTTATTCCATAACGTTCATTTCCATGTCTACTTGCCTATATCAACTTCCACATACAAGCTTTTGCTTCTACTTCTGCTTTATAACTGAAGCACTGGTTTGGCGCATTTGTGTATTTCATATGTGTCATTGCTTTACATAGGATCCCTTTTAAATGTTTTATTATCAAGAATAAATTACAGAAGACAGATCTTCACCCATATATCTCTGAAAGTTTTAGGCGGTGAAATCTCTAGTGGGGAAAATACTGCAGGCAGATAGATAGGGGGGACCTGGTAACAAGTCTGTGGAAAATAATAACATTTTAGAAGGAATTGTCCAGCCCTGAAGTAGTGCACAGGAGTGAAGGCCACATCCCTTTGAGATGCAAATTTTGAGCTCTTTGGAGATGCAGAAACTGAGGCAGCACCCAGAGAAGAGTGGACCCCATTCTCCTCAGAAAAGAGGAAACTGGGAAAAAATCTGAAGGTCATAATAAGAATACAGAAAGAATACTAAAAATGCAGTTTTCCCTGGGACAACATCTGATTTATTTTCATGTATGCAGAGAATTCTTGGCCATGGCAATTTGGAGATATTGTATCAAATCTTCCTCTAAAGGCTATTCTCTGCTTTATTCACTCTGGAAAAGCCTGCTTTATCTTTTGAACAACTCTCTCTCTCTCGTTTTCTCTCTCTCTGCCTCGCTCTCTCCCCATACCCTTACAACAGCTCTCCAAAAAAAAAAAAAAAAAAAAAAAAACTTTTTCCTCATTAAAACATTAACCAGAATACAAACAAAAAGAAAATTATAAGGATATCAATGAAATGGAAAGCAGAGTTATTTAATGGGGCATCCCAAAGTGGTGCTAGGGGCCTCAGTTTAAGCCTAGTGTGCAAGAGTGTGGTGCTTCTTTGTACATAGTTCAGGAATACCAGGAACACTCCTGGTGTGTTTGGGGTCCTCCAGAACTGCAACTGGTGATGCTGGGGAGAGGCATATGGTATCAGAGATTTAACTAGGTTCCCATACATGCAAGGGACATATGTGCCACAATCCCTGTACTATTTTCCTGGTGCAAAACATTTTTCAAACATTTCAAGTTTCAAATAAACCTAGATCAAACAAGAATTGTGATTTTTGGAAAATTAATGTTCAGATAGAGAACTTACAAAGCAAATCTAAAATCTATGAGTGTTTTGAGGATTATGTGGCAAGACCACACATGGCTTGTCTTTTAAAAATTTGAAATATTTAGGATATGCTCATTTTAATCCGTGATCTTTTACCATTGTATTAAAAATAAAGATACATTGATTGTAGTGATATTGACTAAAAGTTGTTTCTAGGGAGGAAAAACTCTTAGCCTGTGTTTTTCCATTGGGACTGTACTATTTAAAACATTATGGCAGAAAAGCAAGCGAGTATGGCTGTTTAATTACAGTGGAACACACTACCAATTCAACTATTGATTTTACTTCATTTGTCATCTTATAATATATGGCATACTTTTCATCCATTCTGCATAATGTTCAATATAGAATTTTGTATTTATAAATTCCTTTAAATATTTAATGCCTTCCCATTTAGAATCTTAAATCAAATGTTTTCTAATAGGCTAAAATAAGCATCATACTGAAAAATTTGGGAAAAGATATATATAGCGAATGATCAAATCTTGTGATATATAAGAATTTTTAGAAAATATAAAACTATTTATCTAACTACTAAAGGTGTCAAATTATGCATATATATTAATTAGAATTTATGGATTAATTTAAAAGAACTCCATAATGGTATGGATACAGTGAGCAGTATATAATAAAATGTAATTCACGTATGCAGGTAATATGGAAAGTGAAATGTAAATTTATGTGATTTAATAAGGTTGTTATTGAATAACATATAAAAAATTGAACAAGAAAAACCTTGGCTTTATTAGCATGAGATACAAATTATTCTAAAATTTCCTTTTGAAGCATAAATTACATGGCTACATATAGGAGTTCTAATATTCTCAGATAATTAAGAAAAAAAGAAACAATATTTCAGAAAAGTAATAATTTTTAACATGAAATTTAAGATCAATATAAATATTATGCACAGACATTGAGCATGTGTATTTATGAGCTATGGGAGATGCATTAACCATTGAAGAATCAACTTTCAGTAGTAAATGAACAAAAAAAAATCACAAGTAGTTGAAAAGACAGTTGACAAAGATAACAGTCATTTGTTCAAATTTGTAAACTGGAAAAGATACATGAAATGTAGTTTTGTGTGATTCAACCATACCACTTTTTGCTTCATCTGTAGTTGGTTATCTTGATCTATGAAGACTTTAGTGAATGACCACTAATTAGTGTTATAAGACCAAACACTGGTAATATTCCATGCTACCCAGGCTATTTAAGTTGCTAATGTACAATCCCATTTCAAAAGAGCTGTCACTATAAAACCAGGTCAGCATGACAGTAGAAATCTATAAATATAGTGCTGATGCCGTGTCCTATCACCTCGGGGAAGGAGCACATACCCTGTCTTTTTTAAAGAGGTTTCCATATGCTGCAGGAGACATGTGTGATAAATTAAGCACTTCTTTCTAGACACTGAAAACATAATAGTGATATAATTAATTACAGTCATATTCTTGTTAAAATTGCGCAGAAAAATTACACCTTTTTCGATTAACATGAAATATAAGTGTCAAATCCGTAATAAAACCCTGATCAATAAAACAATAATAATTGTGTTGTTAAAAGCGGACATCGAAAGGTGTTCATGGCAACATATTTTAAAGGTTAGAAACCCTTTTAAAATAAACGGATTTCATCTTTACACTATGTCATCTAAATCATTACTGTGTTTGTGTATACAATTATAATCAGACGATAAATTGCAGCTATTGAATGGATTAAGTCTGCACTTCTTGACCTCATAAATCTGAGATTGTCATAGCTTTAGAAAATGCTTGTGTAACAATCAGTTGATTACATGGCATGAGCAGCTGCGTGCATGTTAACTGGAAAATATGAAAGGGGAAGGGTAATGCAGAGTTCAATGATAGAACTTTATAACATATCTGACACTTTTTTAACACTTTCAAACCCTTCCTCAGGTTCTGCTTCCCATATTAGAAAGCTTGCACATTGAACTGAAGGACGTTAAGAAGGTTTAAGCAACAAAATCAGACCTGACTGAAATGCCAATACTCATTAAGAGTCCCTGAAATTATTCAGACATGTTCATTATCATTTTTTTATATTTCTATTTTTAATTAAACATTGTTATTTACAAAATTGTTAATAATAGAGCTTTGAGCATACAATGTTCTAACACCAATACCACCTCTCGTGTCAACTTTCATAATTTTCGTGTTTCCATCCTACCCATTAGTCTTCCTTTGACAGGCGCAATTTTAAGTTTGCTTCTGTAATTTGGTTCTCTTGCTTACAGTTTTATTGGCTCTGTGTTTAAATATTTGCATGTACCACAGTTCTCGCCACTGATGGTCCCGAGGCCCCCCCTGACTTATTACTCCCCATCTGCCTCTCTTTACTCCTCCCCAATTTCTTTCCTTCCCCATGCTTCTCATGTCTGTAATTTGGGTCCAGGTTAATTTCGGTATCCACCTTTGATTCCTTGCACTCTCCTATTCTGATATTCTGTATGCCACAGATAAGAGCTTACTCAGTGTTTATCTTTCTTCTTTTGACTTACTTCACTTACCATGATGTCCTCAAATTCCATCCAAGTTGCTAAAAATTGCTTGATTTTATTATTACTTGCAGCTGCAAAGTATTTTAATATGTAACGTATCTGCTCATTTGTCACTGGATATGGCTTGATTCCATAGCCTACCTATTGTACCAGGTATTATTATGAATAATGGGGTGTGCATCGTCTTTTGAATAAACGGTTCTCTCTTGAGGGTTGATACCCAGATTTGGAAAGCTGGGTCATATGGTTGTTTTGTTTTTACTTTTCTGAGAAATCTGTTTCCATAGGGAAACAGATAACATTTCTACCTGCAGTGGATGAAAATTTCTTTGCCACTACATTCCAACCAATACAGATGGTTTCTAGTGTTTTTGATATGTGCCATTCTCATTGTGTGAAATGGTAACTCATGGTTGTCCTGACTTAGATATCCCTGGTAATAAGTGACGAATACTTTCTCCTTGTGCTTACTTGTCAGCTTCCTTTCTTCTTCAGAGAAGTGTCGGTTCATTTCCTCTCCTCAATTTTTCAGATTTTAAAATTTTTTTTGTTGATCTTTGTCAGTGCTCTATATATCTTTTATATCGACTCTGTCTTAATGTGTTAGGTGTAAACACTTTCTTCTATAGAGTGGGTATCTTACTTTAGCCTATGTTTCTTTCACCATGTAGAAACTATCTTAAATTCATTTTTGGAGTTTTGGATCACACTAAGAACTGCCCAGGGTTATTAACGCTGTGGTCAAAAATCACTTATGGGGGATTTGAAGCACCATATATGGTTCCAGGGATCAAACTCGGGTTTGCCACATACAAGGCATGCACTAGCGGTACAGTCTCTGATGCAGTAACTTTTTGATTTGATGTAGTCTATTTTTTGATTATTTGTTTATTTGTTGACTTTGCCATGAAAATGTTACAATGAAAGTGGATTTTCCTGAGCTGATTGATTATTGAGAATTGTACAAAAAATGTTTGGCATACAAAACTCAGATGCTTAAGAAATTAAGTTTAGGGTCCGGAGCGATAGCACAGCGGGTAGGGAGTTTGCCTTGCACGTGGCAGACCCAGGTTAGATCCCAGGCATCCCATATTGTCCCCTGAGCACCGCCAGGAGTAATTCCTGAGAGCAGAGCCAGGAGTAACCCCTGAGTATTGCCATGTGTGACCAAAAAAGCAAAAAAAAAAATTAAGTTTATTACAGTTCAATAAAGTTTATTACAGCTTGGTCTGGGATCCTCCCTGAATGTCCAGGCCTCTCGCTTCTCCCTTTACTCAAGACATTCCTCATCTTGACTCTCTCTGGTTTAGAACCTGGTTGTCTCCAGTGTTATCCTGGCCTGGTTTCAAATCTTGCCTCTGGGCCTTTTTCAAGACTGGACCCCAGCAATTCTCTCTCTGCACTGGCTTTCCTTGGTGTCTGGTCAAGACCATGAGCACATGGCTAAGTCTCCTGTGCTCAGTACTTTGTACTTTCCGGGCTTCTGAGTTCTGCCTGATCCTGCTGTCTCCCTGGGCATTTGAGCCTTACTTGATCCGGTAGCTTGTCCAAGCCTATAAATACTGCCCATATTCTGCACTCTCTCTGGGTATGTGAGTCCTACAAAGTACTGCAGTCCCTGAGTGTTGTGGGTAGAGTATGGGAAAGGGGACCTAGCTGGACCATTCCTTTTATCTATGTCATCTCTTAGCCCCAGACATTTATTTTGATTAGATACTTTTTCCGGTGGCTTATTTATTTATTTATTTATTCCTCTATTTATTTGTTTATTTATTTAGGTTGTGGGGTGACACCCAGTGTTCCTCAGGCTTTCTCCTATATCAGTATTCAAAGTAGCATCCCTGTAAGAGTCTTGGGACCATAACAGTTTCCAGAGATTGACCCAGGTTGGCCACATACAAGCCAGTGCCCTACCCACTGTACTGTCAGCCTGATAAGCAAGATTTAAAGTATCATTTCACTTGTATCACTTGTCTTCCTGTTGTTCATCGATTTGAGTGAGTGGGAGCCAGTAACATCTCCATTTGTCCCTGTTCCTATTCACATGCTAGTACAGCCCAAAGGCTTCTTCTCGCTCTAGGAACATGAAGAGCCTCAAACCATTCTTTCAGGTCATGGGAATGAGGTCTATTATTATTACTGGTTTTGGCATATCAAATACTATATGGGTAGCTTGCCAGGCTCTGCCATGTGGGCACTTAAAGTTTTTGCATTTACTGATGCACTGTGGCTGCATGGAAAAATCAGTTTGGGACCAGAGAGCAGGGAGGAAAAGGAAAGAGTAGAGGGAAGGTGGGTAAGAGACAGATGAACAGCAACGCAGGGCCAGATCAGGAATTAAAGTGCAAAGGTGATGCTAAGGAATGATAAAGCCGGCGTGGACTGATAGTACAGTGGGGAGGGTATTTGCCTTGCATGCAGCCAACCCTAGTTCCATCCCTGGCATCCCACATGGTCCCCTGAGCACTGCTAGGAGTAATTCCTAAGTGCAGAGTCAGGCATAACCCCTGGGCATTGCTGGGTGTGACCCCAAAAAGACAACACAAAAAAGAAAGGGAATAATAGAGCCAAATATCCAAACCACAAAGCCAATAAGACTAAAACAAGAGACCCAAAGCTTAACTTAATTTAGGAAGATGTCAGTCAAAAGTGCATGCTGGGAGCGGGGGGGGGAAGAACCTGGAACACTGATGGAGGAAAGTCGCGGAAAGATTTAAAGTGATGAGCTCGGGGCGGAGTGATTGCCCAGCGGGTAGGGCGTTTGCCTTGCACATGGCCGGCCTATGCCAGCCCGGGTTCAATCCCCAGCATCCCATATGGTCCCCGAGCACCGCCAGGAGTAATTCCTGAGCACAGAGCCAGGAGTAACCCCTGAGCATCGCCGGGTGTGACCCAAAAAAGCAAAAAAAAAATAAATAAATAAATAAAAATAAAGTGATGAGCTAAATTTATTGTTGGTCATCCTTCCATTCCCACTCTATCACAATCATAGCATGAGGACACCTTTGAGGTTAAGATCTTAGAAAGTTCTACCTACACTTTACTCAATGTATTTTCTAGATTCTGGTTTAAATTATTCGATTTTTTGAAATCCTTAACAGAATTATGAAGAAGTCATAGAACAGAAGTGAGAAATAATCACGTTCAGTACACTCTACACTGTAGTTAGTGATTTGTGGGAGAGTATTCACTAATCTAAAATAATGTTTAATTTAAACTATATCATTCCATTAAGAAAAGCAATGGGACTAGGGGAATGTGGAGGGATAACACAGCAGGTAGGAAGTGCTTTGCACACTGTCTGCCTGGATTCTATTCCAATCTCCCTACATGGTTCCCTCAAACCCCACCTAGGGAGATCCCTGAGCACTTGTGAGTGAGACCCCCAAAACAATACAAAACAAAAAATGCAGTCCCCTTCAACATAACATTTACATTCAAAGGAAATGAAATCAGAGCAGGCAATGCCTACATTATCAAAATTTTTTTTTTTTTTTTCTTTTTGGGTCCCCGGCCCCGGGGTCCCTCAGGTTCCCGCGGCGCGCGCCGCCCCCCGCCAACAAATCCCCAGCTGGGGCTCCACCATATCAGAATTTAAAGGAGCTGGGAAAGCGATATTATGGATGGAGCACATACATGACATGTGCCTGGCCCAGAGTTTAATTCCAGTACTGATTAATGTCCCTTACCCAAAACTATTGGTCTAAGCCATACCCCAGAGATAGCAGGTCCATGAAGCATCCAAATACTTGGCTAAATACTAATCTACCCAGTCCATACAATTTGTCTGAGTATTGTTAGAAGTCACTCCCAGACCTAAGCACTGCTAAAAGGCGCTCCTTCAAATTTCAAAAATATAAAAATAGTTACCTCACTGCAAATAAAAAAAATCATTAAAGCAGCAATTGAAGACAGGCTATATCTGAATATGCTATTTTATGCTTAATTCCCCAGGTAATATGGCCCCTTTAGGTCTTCTTAGGAGAATAGGTTTTAACTCAGATGTGTCTATTTGTATATCATTTCCACCTTCAAAATTTTATATAGAATATAATATAATTTTGAAAATCTCATATATTTAAATGGTATTAATCAAAGATTGAACGAGAATTAGATTACTAATAATAAAATATTTTCATTTACTTTAATTTGCTCCAATGAATGGAACTAAAGTGTGCTCTAAGCATTAGTTAGGAATTTACAGTCTGCTCATAAAAGAGGCATTTTTCTCATTTTAAATAAAAAGTTAGATTATAGAATAGCTAAATTACTAATCCCAAGGTCATAACGAAAAGGGGAATCAGGGCAGCTCAAAAGAAACCCTCATTTTCAAGTTCTTGAAGAACAATTGCCTTTTTATAACCCCTATTTAATAACATTTAATGATTAAATTACCATGAAAATAAAACATCTTGTTCAAAAGGCATTCTAGTGTGGAAAAATAGAAGACATTGATCTATGATATGCACTCAGCTTCGTTAAAACAGTCTCATAACAGATTAGACCCAGCAGACTCCCCACCTGTCTGAGAACCTCCAGATTTCAGATTGTGTTGTGAGGGAATAGCTCCATCTTGGAAGAGACAGGTTTTTTCATATGCATAAACACTGACATGGAGAGTTGGTCACACTTAACATTGATGTCTCATTTTGACTTCCAAGTCAGGTCCACAGAGATCACAACATTGTGATTTCAGCATCGTGAAATATCCAGTTCTGCTAGATAATGTGAAGAAGTTTGGTGATGTAAACTTTGTTCACCACTCTGAGTTATATCTAATCATTCTGGTTAGGATCCGAGTGTTCGTAGTTAGACAGAAAGGGTCAGATACACAATGCCCTCTCTCATGCGTTGGAGATAAACAAATATGGTAAGGGAATAACAAATGCCCAAAGGCAATAGAACCTGAGAAATGGTCTACAAAACTGAGTTTACCACAGTAGGGAGACAGCAGTCTGCTGTATGTGTGTTGGGGGGGAGAGAAGGGAGAGGGTGGTGCTGTTCAGGTGTGATGGCAGAATGTTATACACATGAAACCCTATTATTAACATAATTGTAAATCAAGGTACATAAAATTTTAAAAGAGAGAGAGATCAAAACAAAAAACAAATTATATTTTAAGTTTCAAATTTTAGTGTTAATTTTTTACCCCCCCCCCCCCCCCCCCCCCCCCCCCCCCCCCCCCCCCCCAGCCCTCCAAAAAAAAAAAAAAAAAAAAAAAACCATATTTATTAAGATACTGTACCTAATATCTCACTTTCAAACTGTCTGTGTCTTTCAAACCCTCTGCATAGAATTACCATTGTGGCAACATCCAGGTTAGAAAGTCAAAGCCTGGAGATTAATCCTATAAACCAAGGTCACAAAGATCAAGGATAGCACTGCCAGATGCAGAACTCAGATCTCTTTAACTTCCAGGAATCAATTCTTAACTACTGAGAAATATTATCTCTGCGCTTTGAGTTTTACTTCTCCATTTGATATCCTAGAGTAAGACTTTGAAATCTTAACAACAAAGCCTCCTCTGTTTTATGTGTTAAAAAAGTAAAACCTTTGTCTAAATATGATGCATAGTATCCAAAGTGTCTATAGTACCTAAATATGAACCGTAAATATCATCCAATATGGCTTTTTAAAGATCTATATTATCTCAATGATTTCATGACAGAAAGTGACTACTTCTTATTTGAGTGTATGAGTATTTAATTTAGGTAAAAATCCAAACAATTAAGGTTTAGCATTTAGTCAAAGAATGTCTTTTTTTCCCAAAGAAGTAGCTAAATAAACATCTGCTAATTAGAATTGTTTTGGCAATCCACAACAGATGGAATTGAAAGGAACTTAGTCAAAAATTGTCAAAATAGAGTTTTTTTGGTATGTTTTCTTTGGTGTGGTTTTTAGAGGCACTCAATGAATGTATACTCAGTTGGTTATTTTTTAGGAAAATGTATTTTAAATGCACAATTGTTTGGAAGTTATTATATTTTACAATTCTGTCATCATAACTTTGATTCACTTAAATTTTCTTAACTAATTTCATGAAAGTGGATTCACCATGTCCCCTCTCTGGCTTGCTCACACATCTTTCCGACTTTCCAAAGTTTCCCTCTCCACCAAGCTGAGCCTTTGAACATGCTTTTCCCAAGCCTGGGACACATGGTTCCTCAATCCACTAACCCTCTCTATCCTAGCTCCCTATTTCTGCAGATTGCAGTTCAATGACCCTTTCTACAAGGAAGAATCCTGGAGTTTTGTATCCAAGGCGAAGCCCTAACACATTAGCACAGTACAGTTATATACTAACTGCATGGGTCTTTGATGCCTCTTTCCTGTATTCTCCTTGCAGGCAGGCTTCATCAACTCTGTTCATTTATTCCCAATGCCTAGCACAGTCCCTGGCATAATTAGATAGTTAATATATGCCAAATAGAGGTATAATGGATGCTATGTTGATTAAAGCCAGAGACATGGTATGCTGTGGGTTGAAGAGAGAACACACTGATTTCAAGCCAATTTTATTAAAATACAATTTCCATCAAAGGAAATGAACATGTTTGTAAGTGTATGGTTGAATAACTTTTGAATACATTGCTGTTTTTCTTTTTATTTTTTTTCAAAGAATGTCTCGAATTCTCAGCAATTGTCAGGCCTTTAAATGTCTCTAAACTTCAGACTATGTAATAAGGGATAAAACTGATCTTTAAAATTTTGCACATATTAGGATTCCAAGTCTTTGTCCAGTGCACTGCATTTGGACTTTCAAAGACACCTGTACTTGAAAAGGCAGGAATATCTCTTGAAACTTATTAAAAAAGAAAAAAGGTCAACCTGCTTGATTTGGATAGTAGTTTGTGTTTTACATTTTCTCTCTGTCTCGATGTCGATCTATCTGTATCTATCATCTCTCTGATGTTAGAGGTCAAATCCTGGGCTCCAGGACCTCACACATGCAGAAGCCTGTGCTACCACCTATCAGTGTTTAAAAGCTCCAGGTCCATGCCTTGTGATGCTTAGGAGGCATGTGGTGCTGGGACTTGTACTCAAGTCAGGAGCATGCAAGACATGTACCTTAAACCCTGTACTAACTCCCTGGTCCCTATCACTCTTTCCTAATTTATCAAATTTGAATTTTCATGTTATTTTCACAAGAAACTCACAGACATGGGGCAGAGTCTATCCCTGTGCCCAGCTGTTCACGAGGCACCTGGGAGGGATGACTGGTTCTAGCCCTGGCCCGCCACCCCAGCAGGGCCTTGCAAGAAGCAAGAAGCCTTTGAATACATGGCTCAATATATTCCCCACTCTCTCCTGACCTTCCTTCCCTCCTATTTCTTCTCCTTCCCTCACTTGCATTCTTCCCTTTCCATTCGTCTTCTCTCTTCTAGTTCGATCTCCTTGTCGGTTCTCTAGAATTTCTCTCTCTCTCTCTTCATGTACATATATACATATATATGAAAAGATATATAAGACAGTCATATTGAATTCTTGAACTGATACAGTTTTATAAATGCAATATATTTAGACCAGTTCAGCCAGAGTTGTGGTACCACTTTTCTGACTAGATGGCTGAAGCACAAAATGAAAAACTAAAGAGGAGCTACTTTGTTGGATGACAGGCTTAGCTAATTTGGGAGCTTTGCTCTTTTACTCACTCACAGTTTACTCTGTTTACATGTTCTTAATCCAAGGTTCATTCTAATGAGATCTCTTCTATGTAAACACCAATAGAGGGTGTGGCAGGTACAGAAATCACCTTGACCCTGAATAACTTCTGATTTATTATACATCTACTAAGACTTCTATGTTTTCCGGTTGGGCACAGCTCCTCCTTATACCCACTGAACCCAACGTGGGACAGTTAGAATTTACCAGGTGACTGTCACCCTGGCTATGTTGAGACTATCTTTAAGATTATGGGAAGGATCATACTAGTTTGCCTTCACATAAGCGAGTGTGACCCTTTCAGTATATGGAGAACAAGATACTCAGAATCACCCTGGTGCAGATAATAAATAAGAATGACCTTGTGGGTACCATCTAGATTACATGAAACCCATGAAATTAAGATGTATTACTTTATATCAGCCCCCCCTCTCCAGTGTTTTACATAAGAGATAAACTTGGAGAAGGTATTAGTCCTTGGCATAATCCTTTGTTTATACTTGTAATAGGGTGTGGCACCACCCTTCTACAGAGATCCAGACCATCCACTCCAGACCCACAACCGTGCTGCTTGGCCCGACCCCATGTGGAAGCAGTCCATGGAGCTGACTTCCCAGTAAGGGGCTCGGACAGCCCCTGGCCGAGTCAAACATTGCTCAAAGGGTTCGCTCACACTTGCGGGAGAGGGACCACGCTGGCTGGACCACGCTGAGTGGAGATTTGGGCTCCGCTCTTTCCCTCCACCTCCATGCCAACTTCCCCGGACTCACCCATGTTAGACCCACAGCTCCCTTGGCACGCAACCAACACTACTTAAGTGAAAACCATGAATATAATCCTCTTCCTTCTACATTTTTCTATCTTTGTATCTCTTTTAATCTCATTATGTCCTCATCTTCTTTTTTTAGAGAAAGATTGGTTATCTATCTGTTCCTCCCCTCTCTTTTTCTTGAAATATTTAGTCATTCATTAATAACAGGAATGCAAAATTCTAATGCAATGTTAATTGAAGCAAGAAATAAAAAATTCTCACTAAAATATAACACATAAAAATAGAATGAGAAAAAACAGTATAGCAAGAACTTTGTTTACCCAACTGACTAAGTATTTCCAGAGAGAAAGAGAAAAGGCACACAGATAGGAAACATCACCCACAGGGCATATATTTTTGATAAAATAGAATCTGTTTTTAGGTGAGAGATGTCAAGCTATAAATATTTTGAGTGCTGATCCTTTGATTCTGTGGAGACTGAAGTGGTCATCGAAGCCCCAGCCAAACAGGGCATTCAAACCCAATACATCAAGATCCTTAGTGAGCTGTATTATGGATTCACCACCAGGATCTCACCATTCTACAACCAAGTGATCGTTGATGTCAAAAGAGGGGTTCTGCAGGGTGATACCATTTCACCAAAACTCTTCAGCACCATCCTTGAGAACATCATGTGACAATTAGAATGGGAAGGAATGGGAGTGAAGATAGATGGTCGGTAACACCACCTCCGCTTCGCTGATGACATTGTTCTAATAACACCAAACATCAACCAAGCGGCACAAATGCTGGCTGACTTTGAAAGATAGGTCTTCAGCTGAATCTCAACAGAACTATGTTCATAAGAAATAAACTGGTTCCAGAGGCCCCATTCACTCTCAATGGAACAAACATCTCTGAATGCAGCAGTTATGTGTACCTAGGTTCGAGATGTCAACATGATGAATGACCTAAAACCTGAGCTCTGCAGGAAGAAGAGAGCGGCATGGATTGCCTTCAAAACCATTGAAGAAATAGCTAAAAAAGACAAAGAATCTCCAGCTCCGGGCACATCTCTTCAACTCCACCATTCTCCCTGCACTAACATACGCCTCAAAGACCTGGGCCCTACAAAAGCAGGATGAGAATGCTATTCGGGTCTCCTAAAGAGGAATCAAAAGAGCTATGCTTAGAATATCACCCCTCACTCAAGTAAAAGAAGGAATCTGGAGCTCAGACCTCCATTGCTGTTCCAGAGTCACCGACACTGTCTCGTTTGCCAAGGCATTGAAACTCAGATGGGCTGGACATGTAATGTGATTTGGAGACAACCCGCTGGACAAGAGCCGTTACCGACTGGATCCCACGAGATGTCAAAAGATCACGTGGCTGCCCACTTACAAGATGGTAAAACTTCTGGGGCCGGAGCGATATGCCAGCGGGTAGGGTGTTTGCCTTGCACGCAGCCGGCCCAAGCCGGCACGGGTTCGATCCCGGCATCCCATATGGTCCCCCGAGCACCGCCAGGAGTAATTCCCTGAGTGCAAAGCCAGGAAAAAACCCTGAGCATCACCAGGTGTGACCCAAAAAGCAAAAAAAAAAATGGTCAAACTTCTTCGTCCAAGACCCCTAACGAGGGGCCGGGCGATAGCCCAGAGGGTAGGGCATTTGCCTTGCACACGGCTGGCCTGTGCCAACCTGGGTTTGATCCCTGGCAACCCATATGGTCCCCCCGAGCACCACTAGGAGTAATTCCTGAGTGCAGAGCCAGGAGTAACCCCTCAGCATCGCCGGATGTGACCCAAAAAGAAAAAAAAAAAGACCCCTAACGAATGGTTTGAGGCTCTTCGTATTCCTAAAGCAACCAGATGCCATTGGGCTACACTGACACATGATAGGGTCAGTCAAATGGAAATGTTACTGGCTCCCACTCGAGCAAATCGATGAATAATGGGATGTCAAGTGATCAAGTGATGATCCTCAAGTAAAGCCCTTGCAGTGGCCATTTGAAACCAAATAGTTTTCGATTGTTTAATTCATACTGAGGAAATAATTAAAAATATGATGATCTCCCTCTGAAGATAGTTCTTAGTCTTATTAAACATTTATATTGGAATCTGTGTATGTATACAAACATGTAAATATGTTTATTTATGTTATTAATAAAAAGATACTCTTCAACCAAAATTTATAAAAAAGAATTTAATTAATTGATGTTAAGTATGTTTTATCAATATTTATGTCATTAAGAAATGTCAATCATGGAACTGGAGCAACAGCACAATGTGTAACATATTTGCCTTGCATGCAGCCAACCTAGGTTTGATCCCCTGCATCTCATATGATCTCCCGAGCACCACGGGAGTAATTCCTGAGTGCTGATCCAGGAATATCTCTTGAATTGGCCAGGTGTGACCCAAAAATGCAACAAGAAAAGGAAGAAATGTCAATCAATTTTATGTAACTAATCCATGCAAGTTGTTCAAAACTATCCATTGATACAAAGACTGATACTAAAAATAGCTTCTAACTATTCCACCCTTATACTTTCAGTTTCATTGACTGAATAAATCACATTTAATGGCTAACCAAGAAGTTTGTTGGACTTGTTGCCTCTAAAAGCTAAATAATATGCATAATTACTAGATGCCAACTTACCAAATTTGAATATAAAGCATTGGATATAAAACGTTGCACATAAAAGTTTAACTTTACACTTCCTCATTTACATTATCTTTAGTAGATACTGAGAATCTTAAAATGAGATAAAATTTAGAATTCTTAAAGAGAAGAAATGGTCATAAATGAAGAAATGGTCAAGGAGGGACTGGGGACGTTGGTGGTGTGAAATATGCACTGGTGAAGGGATGGGTATGGGAACATTGTATGGCAGAAGTCCAATCATGAACAACTTTATGACTGTCTCACCATGATTTAATTAAAAAATTAAAAAATAGATTCAGAAAAAGAAAGGAAGCTGAAATATTTAGTTATTACATTTGCCAGTCCTAGATGTGTAATAAATTCTGGGTAGATGCTTATGAAACAGGTGAATCAATAAAGTCACGTATTGTTGGATGACAGGTCTAGCTAGCTTGGGAGCTTTGCTGTTTAATCTATTTCATTTATCCACTCATATCTTAATCTATTTACATGTTCTTAAGCCAGCGTTCATATTAATGAGATCTCTCTTCTGTGTAAAGACTGATGGAGGGTGTGGCAGTTAGGGAAGTCACCTTGACTCTAAATGAGTAACTCCTGAATTATCATCATATATCTATTAAGACTTCTATGTTATCTAGATTGGGCAAAGCTGCTTTTTCTACCCACTTATCCCAGTGTGGGACAGTTAGAATTAACCAGGAGACTGCCACCCTGGATAAATTGAGATTATTGTTTAAGGTTATAGGAAGGATCATATTAGTTTGCCCTCAGGCAGGCAAGTGAGACCCTTTCAGCATACAGAGAATAAGATACTGAGAATCACCATGGTACAGATAATAAATAAGAAGGACCTTGTAGGTATATCTAGATTACATGAAGCCCACAAAATTAAGATACCTTATACCAGCCCTCTCTCTCTCTCTCTCTCTCTCTCTCTCTCTCTCTCTCCAGTATTTTACATAAGAGATGATCTCCAAAGAAGGGATTAGTCCTTGGCATAATCATTTGTTTTGACCTTTAGTATTGTGTGGTACCACCCTTCTACTACTACGTAGAAGCTGTTTAGTTGATCTTTGTTGACAGGAGCCTCTCTGAGGTTAGGATTACTTTTGTGTATATAAGGGACTGACTTGAGATACTGCTTCCTCTCTTTGGTCAGATCCACTTTGATTGGACTCTCTCTAATGGGATTCTCTTTGGTTGAAGACTTGGGTCCTTGTGCATCCTCTAAGTTCTGACTAGTGCTAGAGGTCTTCCATTATATTGGATTGCAGTGGTCCAGTTTGTTGTACTATTAAAAGCCTTGTGGAACTGCACTGGACTTTTGAGTTTTCATCCGTTCACCGGTGGCCTCAGAGGTAGAAGAGAATTTCTGTCCTGATACTGTTGGGGAATCAGATGGCTACCCAACAACCTATATCTTGTTTTAAAAAAATGTGAGTGGAAGGAAGGGAGGGAGGTAAGGAGAGAGGGAGAAATGGAGGGAGGGAGGGGGAAGAGGAGGGAGGGAGGATCCCATCAGAGAGAATCCCACCAAAGTGGATTCTCTTATATACACAAAAGTAATCCTAACTTCAGCGAGGGTCCTATCAACAAAGATCAACTAAACAGCTTCTAAGTAGTAGTAGAAAGGTGATGCCACACACTACTAAAGGGAGGGAGGAGGGGAGGAAGGAAGGAAGGAAGGAAGGAAGGAAGGAAGGAAGGAAGGAAGGAAGGAAGGAAGGAAGGAAGGAAGGAAGGAAGAAGGAAGGGAGGAAGGGAGGGGGGGGGGGGGGAGGGAGGAAGGAAGGAAGGGAGGAAGGGAGGAAGGAGGAGAGGAGGAAGGGAGGAAGGGAGGAAGGAGGAAGGGAGGAAGGAGGGAGGGAGGGGGAGGGAGGGAAAGGAGGGAGGAAGGGAGGGAGGGAGGGAGGAGGGAGGAAGGGAGGGAGGGAGGGAGGAGGGAGGGAGGGAGAGGAAGGAAGAAAGGAAGAGAGGAAGGAAAGAAGCCTATCTTTCTTTTAGGCCCAAATATAAACATAATTAACTGAACTTGAATAGCAATTATATCAATGATGCTTGCCTATATACAAAACTAGAAAAAGTATTTAAAATCCTGTATTTTTTTTCATTTTTCTATACTGTTTGAAAAACAAGTAAGAATAAAATTATCATAAACACATTTTAAATATCAGTGAACACGGGATTCTATCCAAAGGATGAAAAACTCCAGTAGTTTGTATAATTTTTGTTTGGAGATCAGAAGTATATATAAATTATAATATTCAAATGAGTTGTCAAAATTGATCGGTGTCTATAAAAATTGTTACATTTTAAAATTTTATAGTTGACTTAATTTGTTGATTGAATCTAAGGAAATTTCAAATATCTAAGAAAATAGGTTACCACTGTACCTTAATCTCTAAACCCACCGTTACATTTTAGTGGGTCTAAAGGGTAGGGTACAGTGAGTAGGTCTTGCAAGCGCCCCATCCAGATTCAATCCCCAGCATCCATATGGTACTTTTAACCCACCAGGACTGATTCCTGAGTGCAGAACTGGGAGCACCACCAGGTGTGGCACAAAACAAAACACAGAAAAAAAGTGGTAGGGTAATAGGAATTTTGACACAAATGAACTAGAATATTGACTATTTGCCAAGCCGTGACCTGAGGTTTCTTTCTAGTTAACATTTAAAGACTCACCAGCTTCCACTTTATGTTCTAAGAGTCAAGTCACTTTTTTGACCAAATTCACGTTAACCAAATTCATAGCACATAGACTTAAAACTATGAATATCAACATTTCTAGTTGTACTGAGAATCGTCATGGTCTCAGATATGCCTGCCTCCTGTGTGGCACATTATCCTATCCACAGCACACACTGTGGAGAAAAGAATTGTGACCAAATTTTCTTGATACACTTTTTAGTTGCATTCAGCAGTTTTAGGATGTGTAACTCCAGGGTTTTCTGGAATCTTGGGATAGTTGGCTGGTGCACCTTAATATTAAGAACATAACTGACATTAAGGTACCACTGGTTCCAGAGGCATGGTTTGTTTATTCTTCTATTTGACTTTTTGAGGGATCTGTTGTATATATAACATTTTCTTATGTTATTTTATGATCACATTTCACAAAAACACTTATGTAAGTTGTTTTTCATATTCATTATGATTCGTATTAGCATTATCATATACATTTTACAAAAAGGGAAACTAAGGCTCAGTGACTTGCCAGAATCCTATAGATATTAATATGTAAATCCTTAAAAATAAGAAGCATACATAATATTTTATAGTGCCAAGAATAGTACTCTATAGCAAAGAGGCATTTGTAACATATTTGTTGATAATAGTTTTTTAGAAATATGTATTGACAAAACTGATATGTTTGAATATTTATAGAAATAATCTTCACTTTACTCAATGTTTCACAAGTTTTCTTTCAATATTGAGTTTTCCATAATGTATTTAAAACATGAATTGCTTCATAAAAGTTGGGTTTTTCCCACATTTTAGAATCCATTTACATTTTAAAAGATGAGTGATTTGGGGACTAGAGATATTGTACAGGAGATAAGGCACTAGCCTTGCTTGTGTCAACCCTGTTTCCATCTTTAGCAATTCATGCTCACCAGCATGAGTGATCCCTAAGCACAGACTTAGGAGGAAACCCTGAGTGTTGTTGGACCAGCAAAACAAAGTACATTTAAGAATTATTTTGGGATTCCAAAAGATAGGTGGGTCTTTTTTTAAATTATTATTTCATTTCAACTATTGTTGCTAATTGTAAACAAGTTCCATTCTAGGAAGTTTGAATAAATAAGAAATTTACTTATTTATGGGTACAACAGACATATTTTATTCTTTGTCTTAATACTCCCAAATGCATTTTCCTGTTTCTACATACACCATACACAGATTGTTCTAAAACTTTTTTTAGAGTGTGGTATTCAGAATTTCTTCACATGCCTCTCTGAAGGCTACTATTGCTGCTAAAACATACTCTGTCGCCATCTCCAGAGAGCCCAGTATTTCAGGGCGACTAATTCTAAGGTTGTGCCTTCAGCAAAATATGATCAGGAGTATGAACATCTGCTGTCTTGCCTCTAATTGGAATCAACTCTATATGAAACTTCAGGTTCCTCCTCTCTTTTCCTACTCTTCCCTTCCCTCTTTTCCCCTTCCTTATCTTTCCCTCCCCTTTTTTCTTCCCTATCTTCTTCCCTTACTTGCATCCTCCCTCTCTCCTTTCCTCTTCTCATGCCTTCCACTGTTCCCTTCCAGTTCTTTCCTTGCCTCAACTCCCTAGCATAAAGTATTGCATTTCCCTTAATGACATTATTTTAACTAATTATATTTCTCTAATTATATAAACACTAGTTCCAGACAGAGTCTTATGTACAGATACCAGGAGTTAGAATTATGGCATCTATTTTGAGGGTCAGATTCAACCTACAAAGGAACTTAAGACATTGGAACGTAGGGGACTCACATAAAGAGCCCAAGAATTTTTTTTGTTCTGCAGACTGCAAAGCAAGCTGCAACACCCAAGCACAGGAAGGAAGAGTCACAAGCACACCACAGCTCCTGAGATGCTAGAGTTTTTGAGAGCCAGACACATCTCTTTTTCTTGTGTGAGAAAAACACTATATGTATTTACAATTTCTCCTTGTTGCTTCTTTCAAAGATATATCTCATATAGGCAAAACCTCTAAAAAAGGAGAAGAGAAAGAAAATATTTTGCTCCTCTCCTGGAGATTCAGGACTTAAAGATAAATTCTTTTGGTACAAGAACAATGTTAAAAATATGCAATAAAGTCACAGGACATAAAAAAGCCACCACATCAGTTTTAACTTTGTAACAAGTTAGAACGTCTGAGCTATATAGAATTTTATCTGGATTTTAAGATTCAAGTTTAGTTTGTTTTGTTCCTTTGGTCACACCCTGCAGCTCAGGGGGTGACTCTTAGCTCTGTGCTCAGGAATTGCTCCATGCAGTGCTGGGGAGACCATATGGGATGCTGGAAATTGAAAGGCTTGTGACACGTGAAAAGCAAATGCCCTACCCAATATACTATCACTCTGACACTCATGTTTAGCTTTTTAAGGAATAAATACTTCTGTGGTGCAGGAGAGGTAGTACAGAGATTAACGTGTTTGCCTTGAAGGTGACTGACAGTAGTATGAATCTCAGCACCCCATATGGTCCTCTGAGCACTGCCAGGAAAAAAAATATTTTGAATAAATTTATTTGAAAAAAATTTATTTTGAAAAAAAGAATAAAGGAGGTATTCTTCTATCTCTGCTCTAGAAACCCTTAAAGTATCACTGTCCACCTCAAGGCAGCAAAAAAAAAACACAAAACAAAGTTTTCTTCACGTGTCACAAAGCTGTAACCTCTCAAAGTCTCTTGACAGTATTCAGTGTCTTATAGCTTATAGGTTTTTTAGGAAATTTTTACATCATTTTATTGTTTAGCATCACTTGATCACTTGACTTCCCGTAGATCATGGATTTGCTCAAGCAGGACCAGTAACATTTCAATACGTCCTGTCACATGCTAGATAGCCCAAGGGCATCTGCCCTTTCCAGGAACATAAGGAGCCTCAAAACCATTCCATCAGGTCATGGGAATGAGGTCTATAATTGTTACGAGCATTTATTGATGAACCGGGTGGCAGCGGCCACGTGAGCCGGGCTGTGATAGGCTCTCCTGCTGGGTGGAGCTCTGATGAGAGGGGAGTCTGGATGTGGAGAATGGTGGCCCTCGTGGTGTTGGGATTCCTCTGGCTTCTTGCGAGGGCTCTGCTGGGGTGGCGGGCCAGGGCTAGAACCCGCCATCCCTCCCGGGTGCCTCGTGATCAGCTGGGCACAGGGAGAGCAGGCACCAGCTCTGCCCCGTGTGTGTGAGTCTCTGGGTTGGCATACCTGGGCTATTGGTTAGCATATGACACTCAATTTGGGTATATTGTATTGTTTTTTCTTTTTCCTCTTCCTTTCCTTTGTTATAAGGATGAATATTACACATTTCAGTTGTTATGTTAGTCCTCACTTGCTGTGTCCAGGAAGAAAAGGCAAACTTGGAATGTGGCAGCAAGGATCATACTCAGCATTGGAGTAGGGCAGGTGAAAGGAAGCCTCAATCTCAGAAAGGCAGGCACCTTGTCACTGAGTCATACCTTAACCCCATGTTTTAATTTCTCTTGATGGCAGGTAGCCTTCCTCAACAACAACAACAAAATTATTGGAACTCAAGAAACTCTTTAACTACAGTGCTTAAGAAAGTTATTTCTGGCTGAAGTTAGTCTTTGAGGCTCTCAGATACTAAAAAAAAAACATGTTTTTTCCTTAATATTGTAATCCAATGTCTTTTTAAAAACAAAATCCTGAGTACTCTGATAAGTATGCAAAATTTACCTTTCTCATAGATATTGTGCATAGTGTTAATATAAATATTATTTCAGAGATCATAACAGGTGATGGGGAAAGTAATTTAAAACCTAGTTATTTTGGTTTTCAAGATACTTTCAAATGGTTTGTTAAGGAATTCCATTTAGATTAACTATTGTTATTCATGTTGAAATTACAAAAAGATCCAAAAATGGTGCTAATTTGATTTAAAGGAGCTATAGTTGAGAGATTATGTAGCTGAGTTTAAGTCTCAGAACACAAAAGATAGGTAGGTAGAATTTAAAAGGAGCTGATATTGAGAAGGCTTCACGATTTGACTATTTGCTTGTTGTCTGAGAAGGTCTCAAAAAATGTTTGAGATATTAGACTTGATATAGATCAAGCAGTCTTCTCTCTATGCTATAGAAGTCCAGTGACATCAAAGCATGGACTGGATCAAATTTTGGATAATAGGCTGTTGGATGACAGGCCTAGATAGCTTGGGAGCTTTGCTGTTTTATCCAATCACAGCTTAAACTATTTATATGTTCCTAAGCCAGGGTTCATACTAATGAGATCTCTCTTCTATGTAAATACTGATGGAGGGTATGGTAGTTACAGAAATAACCTGACTCTGAATGAGTAACTTCTGACTTATTATTATACATCTACTAAAGCTTCTATGTTTTCTAGATAGGGCACAGCTCCTCTTTATACCCACTAGACCCAGCGTGGGACAGTTATAATTTACCAGGAGACTACCACCTGTCTACGTTGAGACTATAGGAAGATTATAGGAAGGATTATACTAGTTTGCCCTCAAGTAGGCGAGCATGACCCTTTCAGTATACAGAGAACGAGATACTCAGAGTCACCCTGGTTCGGATAATAAATAAGAAGGAAATTGTGGGTACCATCTGGATTACATGAAGCCCATGAAATTAAGATCTATTACTTTATACCAGCCCTCCCTCCTCTCTTTCTCTTTCTCTCTCTCTCTCTCTCTCTCTCAGTTTTTTACATAAAGACAATCTCAGGGGAAGGAATTAATTCTTGGCATAATCCTTTGTTTATACCTATAATAGGGTGTAGCACCACCCTTCCTACACTCTTCTACTATCTAGAAGCTGTTTAGGGTTCTTTGTGGACAGGACCCTCCCTGAAGTAATGATTACTTTAGTGTATATAAGGGGGCTGACTTTAGATACTCTGCCCTTTTTGGTTAGGGCTCTCTTTCGGGTGAGATCCTCTCTTTGGTGGGACTCCTTTCTGGTAGAACCCTCTTTGGTAGGACTCTGTGGTGGGATCCTCTTTGGTGGAAGACTTGGGCTCTTGTGTATGGTCTAAGTTCTAACCAGAGCTAGAGTTCTTTCAATATATTGTATTGTGGTGGTAGAGCTTTTGTACTATTAAACACCTCTTTTGGAACTGTGCTGGATTCGTGAGTTTTCATCCATTCCCCAGCGGCCTCGGAGGTAGAAAATAATTTCTGTCCTGATACTGTTGGGGACCCCAGCAGCCCCCAACAATACACTACAAGAAAAAATCAGAGTTGGCAGAGATTATGTCTAATGTCCATACTCTAATGCCCAGAGAAATGTAAAAGAAGGATACTGAGACCTTATTCATGCCTGATGGGAAGTGGTACTGTGTCTGTTAAGGATCAAATGCACCGTCATTATATATGTGCATGGTATTACCAGGAGAATTGACTGTGTTGTGTTATTTTGCTCCTTGTCTCCCTAAGAAAGAGTTCACTCTGTAGATCAAGGCAGGATCATGACAGACTCTATTAAGAAAAAGAAATAAACGAAGATAGAACTTTCTGGAAGATGTTCAGAGCTGGATGGCTCAAGAAGTAGGTTTTATTGGAGGTGTTTTGCTCCATTATTGTGCTTGCCATGATATTTCCACTGTAGTGCTGATTCCTGGTAGGAAAGTTCTGGCTCCAGATGTCTTATCTTCTCACAACGAAAGACCCAGAAGCAGGTAGCACACTCATCTCCTCAGGGTTCTGTATGAATGCTGGTGTTTGGTATTAGGCTTGAGACTCTACAGCCTAAAAATACTTTGTTTCTGAATGGTTTCTGAGTCAGTAATAGCAGGAGGTGTCCGGTGGATCCCCTCTAATTGTGTGAACCCAGCTTGTGCCTCTCTAACTACCTACTCTAACAAGGGGAAGCGTAGTGTTTGACAGAGACTTCAGCTCTCTCATATCCTGCTCATGCTTGCTTTTTCACATTAAGGGTAAACAGTTATTAAAATTTTCACATTCCTCTTAATAGTGCATTATAGCAAAGGCAGACAACTAGCAGCCCAAGACTGGCCCATCACCTATTTTTAACATTTTAAATTTAAAGTAAAAAATATCATGCTTTGAATTTGTTTCTAGGCTTATATTTGGCAGGAGCTCAAAAATTATATTAATAATTTCCTCACTCTATCATCTCCAAAATAAAAGTGTGTATTTGATTTTGTTTTGGACAAATAGTATTTGGGAATTGTGAGAATACTTTGCTTTGATATCTAATTTTAAGCAACATTTATTAACTATTTAATGCTAATTTCACATTTTATAATGTGCAGAGACTACTCTGCTCTAATAGTAATTTAGATATTAGCATATTTAATTGTGGGGGTATGCTGGGTACCCTGACAAAATCCCGAGCAGGGTGTAGAGATCTCCTTCAGGTAACTTCTCCAAGGACCTCACTTAATTCCATTGAAATGTTAATATTGTTCCCACCAAGATCTGCCTTGGAAATATTCCATCAGGCTCTCTGTAGAGTGGGGAAGGTCATGTATCTGTACCAATGGATATTCTACAACCAGGTATATATTTCCCCCAAGCCTTCACAAGATTCTCATCCTTGAGGGGCCAGCAAAATACATAAAACAACTGCTAAGAGACCTCAAAGAAGACATTGACAGTAGCACAATAATAGTTGGAGACTTCAACACTGCTCTATCAACGATGGATAGATCAACAAGACTGAAACTCACCAAGGAAATATTGGCCCTGAAGGAAGAAATGGAAGAAAGAGAGCTAGTAGATATATACAGGGCTTTTCATGCCAAAAAAGCTGAATACACATTTTTCTCTAGTGCACATAGAACATTCTCCAATATAGACCACATGCTGAGCCACAAAGCATACCTCAATAAAATAAAAACGATAGAAATTGTGTCAGCTATCTTTTCAGACCATGATGCACTGAAAATGGAAGTTAACCGTGACACAGAAACAGGGAGTCAAACCAAACACCTGGAAACTGAACAGCTCACTCCAACAACAAATGGGTCATAGAAGAAATCAAACAGGAAATCCAAAGATTTCTGGAAACAAATGAAAATGAAGACACCAACTATAAGAACTTGTGGGACACGGCAAAAGCCGTGTTAAGAGGGAAGTTTATAGCTCTGCAAGCATTCATCAGGAAACAAGAAAGGGCCCACATAAATAACCTGACTACACAGCTGAAGACATTAGAGAAAGACCAACAAAAAGGAGCCCAACCCAGGCAGAAAAAAGGAAATAATAAAACTTAGAGAGGAAATCAATGAGTTGGAAACCAAAAAAACAATCCAAAAGATTAATGAAACCAAGAGCTGGTTTTTTGAAAAAATAAACAAGATTGACAAACCATTGGCAAGACTTGTAAGGACAGGGAAAGAGAGAACCCAAATAAACAGAATCAGAAATAAAAACGGTGACATCACAACAGAAACCACAGAAATCCAAAAGATCATCAGAGATTACTTTGAGAGCCTGTATGCCGTGAAACATGAGAATCTAGAAGAAATGGATCAATTCCTGAAGTCCTATAACCTCCCACGGCTGAAACAAGAAGACCTCCCCATACCTGAATAAGCCTATCACCATCGAGGAAATAGAAACAGTAATTAAAAGTCTTCCCAAACACAAAAGCCCAGGTCCAGACGGATTCCCTAGTGAACTCTACCAAACCTTTAAGGGAGGACCTACTGCCTGTCCTGTTCAAGCTCTTCCAGGAAATAGAAGAAACAGAAACACTCCCAAACAGCTTCTACGAGGCACATATCACCCTGATACCCAAAGCAGGGAGAGACAACACAAAGAAAGAAAACTACAGACCAATATCCCTGATGAACACGGATGCTAAGATCTTCAACAAAATACTAGCAAACAGAATCCAAAGATTCATCAAGAAGATTATACATCATGAACAAGTAGGATTCATCCCGGGTATGCAAGGATGGTTCAACATTCGCAAGTCAATCAACATAATACATCATATCAATAAGAGAAAAAAAAAAAACCATATGATCCTATCAATAGACGCAGAGAAAGCATTTGACAAGATCCAGCACCCGTTCATGATTAAAACCCTCCAGAAAATGGGAATTGAAGGGACTTTCCTCAAGATAGTTAAAGCCATCTACCAAAAGCCCACAGCGAGCATCATTCTCAATGGGGAAAAGTTGAAAGCCTTCCCCCTGAGATCAGGGACAAGACAAGGTTGCCCACTCTCACCTCTTTTATTCAATATAGTACTGGAAGTACTTGCCATAGCAATCAGAGAAGAAAAAGGACATCAAGGGCATCCAGATAGGCAAGGAAGAAGTCAAGCTATCATTATTTGCAGATGACATGATTTATACCTAGAGAACCCTAAACTCTCTACCAAAAAACTCCTAGAAACAATAGACACATATAGTAGAGTGGCAGGATACAAAATCAACACCCAAAAGTCGGTGGCTTTCCTATATACAAATAACAAAAGAGAAAAAAGGAATATTAAGGAAACAATTCCATTCACAATTGTGCCACAGAAAATCAAATACCTAGGAATCAACTTACCCAAGTGTGTAAAGGACCTGTATAAAGAAAACTACAAGACACTGCTCCAAGAGATAAAAGAGGACACAAGGAAATGGAAACATATTCCCTGCTCATGGATGGGGAGAATCAACATTGTCAAAATGGTAATACTCCCTAGAGCTTTGTACAGATTCAATGCAATCCCTATAAGGATACCCATGACATTCTTCAAGGAAATTGACCAAACAATCCTGAAATTTGTATGGAACGATAAACCCCCAAGGATAGCTAAAGCAATCCTCGGGAAAAAGAAGATGGGAGGCATCACCTTGCCCAACTTCAAACTGTACTACAAGGCAGTAGTAATTAAAACAGCATGGTAGTGGAATAAAAAACAGACCCGTGGGCCTATGGAATAGAATTGAGTATCCTGACACCCAACCTCAAACGTATGATCATTTAATCTTTGATAAAGGTGCAACGAGTTTAAAATGGAGTAAGGAAAGCCCCTTCAATAAGTGGTGTTGGGAAAACTGGGCAGCGACATGTAAAAGAATGAACTTGGACCTGTGTCTAACACCATGCACAAAAATCAGATCAAAATGGATTAAAGATCTCAATATCAGACTTGAATCCATAAAGTACATTGAAGAAAATATAGGAAAAACCCTCCATGACATTGAAGCTAAAGGCATCTTCAAAGATGAAACATCACTAACAAAGCAACTAGAAGAAAAGATAAACATATGGGACTACATGAAACTAAAAAGCTTCTGCACCTCAAAAGAAACAGTGACTAAGATACAAAAGCAGTCCACAGAATGGGAAAGAATATTCCCCCCAACACCCATCTGGTAAGGGGTTAATATCCAGGATATATCAGGCACTGGTAGAACTTTACAAGAAGAAAACAAACAACCCCATCAAAAAATGGGGACAAGAAATGAACAGAAACTTCAGCAAGGAAGAAATTCGAATGGCCAAAAAACATATGAAAAAATGCTCATCATCACTAATCATCAGAGAGATGCAAATCAAAACAACAATGAGATACCACTTTACACCACAGAGACTGGCACACATTCAAAAGAACAAGAACAACAAGTGCTGGCGTGGGTGTGGGGAAAAGGGACACTCATCCATTGTTGGTGGGAATGCCGGCTGGTACAGCCTTTCTGGAAAACAATATGGACTTTCCTCCAAAGACTAGAAATTGAACTCCCATTTGACCCAGCGATACCACTCCTGGGAATCTACTCTGGGAAGCCAAAAATACGCAGTGGAAACACCATCCCTACTTTTATGTTCATAGCAGCATTATTCACAATAGCCAGAATCTGGAAGCAACCAGAGTGCCCGAAAATCGATGACTGGATAAAAAGCTTTGGTACATCTACACAATGGAATACTATGCAGCTGTTAGGAAAAATGAAGTTATAAAATTTGCCTATAAATGGATTGACATGGAGAAGATTATGTTGAGCGAAATTAGCCAGAAGGAGAGAGACAGACACAGAATGACTGCATTTATCTGCATAACATAAATATATAGGTACATATTATGATACCAATATCCAAGGTCAAGTGAAACATATATCAGGAGGTCCTGTCAAAGGTGGAAATTATCACAAACGTGTGGGATTCAGAGGCTAGGTAAGACAGAAATGGAACAGTGTGCTGACAATTGTTGAGGGTACTAATGCCAACCTAGAACTGAGCATTAAATAGAGGCAAAAAGATACACATGACAACCCTTTAATGTATGTTCTGTAATTCATAGTCTGGAGGGGGAAGGAAAAGAGAAAGAGAGAGAAATGGAAAGAAATCAAGAACTTGCCATGGAGCAGGGCTGGGGGAGGGGGAGGGAACCGGGGATGTTGGTGGTGGGAGATGGGCACTGGTGGCGGGATGGGTGCTGCAACACTGTTTGACCAAAACCCAAATATGAACTTTTTAATTGTATATCTTTGTAATTTTAAAAATAAAAAAATTAAAAAAAAAA
>JAJIBD010030417.1:0-39560 GCA_021461705.1 Cryptotis parvus | reverse complement strand
AAGGAGAAGGGCGCGAACTCCACCATGCTGGCAGCGGCTGCTTCTGCTGCTCGGCGCTGGCCACACAGGTCCTTTCTGACTTCTAGTTGTTGCGCAACCCCGCAGGAGGAGGGTGCCCTGCCAGGCGAGGAGAAACCTTTGCCTCCGCCTGTCCTGGGACGGAGGCCACCTGAGCAGGAAGAGCTGAGCCTTGTGCCAGGCCAGGTGCGGCCTCGCGGCCCAGCCCAGCCTTATCTGCAGCTACAGCAGACGGGCGGGGCTCCGGGTCCAGCAATCCCTCCCCAGACCCGGAGTCCGCTCTCCTCCCCCCACGACCCGGGGTCCTGCTCTCTTCCCACCCAGTAACCTGGCCCAATGCCCCCTTCTCTGCCAGGTCCCTACCACAAATTTGTTCTCAAAATTCCCGGACACCGCTAAATTCTTTAAAATATCCTTTTTTAGGGGGCTTGTCTTTGTTTTGGACCACATCAGGTGGTGCTCTGGGCTTACTCCTGGCTCTGCGCTCAGGGATCACTCTTGGTGGGCTCAGGGGACCATATGGGGTGAGGGGGCTCGAACCCAGGTCAGCCACATGCAAGGCAAGTGCCTACCCATCCCGGCTGAAAATCCTTGGGCTGGTCCCGCCCCATTTCCTCCACTTCCTACCTCTTCTCTGCTTCAGAGAGTTCTTTTGGGACGAACCATGGGTGTCTCCCAACAAGACTACACTAGCTTGGTGCTCAGGCCACGCGGCAGAGGGGATCAAGGCAGGGCCCTGTAGGCCCTTGTGCGTGCGAGGCTGTGCGCGAGCCCCGGCTCCTGGCCCCTCCTCCGGAACTCGGAACTTGAGAACTGCTACGGTCTGTCACCTCCCCTGTGCCCTCTGCTCCACTCTTATTTTTTGCGTTTTGGGTCACACCCGGCAATGCTCAGGGGTTACTCCTGGCTCTGCACTCAGGAATTACTCGTAGTGGTTCCCAGGGGACCATATGGGATGCCGGGGATCGAACCCGGTGGACCGCGTGCAAGGCAAACGCCCTCCCCGCTCCCCTTCGCTCCGCTCCGAGGCGCTCCTGTCCCCAGAACAATCCCTGACAAACTCATAATAGCCTTCACAGTGCTCACTGGCGGTCAGTTCTCAGCCCGTGTTTGGTTTTGGCATTGGGGGCAGTACCTGCGGTGCTAGGGTGAGGGAAGGCGGAGTCCAGCCTAGCCCGGGGCCACACATAGAAGGCGGAGGCTCCGCTCTTGAGCTGCGCTTCCTGCAGCTGCGGGGCACTGGGTCTCGGTGGTGCTGCAGCTTTACCAGACTCAGTACTGGGTGCAAAGTCCCTCTTTGCTCCCCACACTCCCTCCCTCACAGAACTTGTCCAGGCGCTGGGCTTGTCGTCAGTGAAGCTCACAAAGCCTCCCCGCCCCTTCGGATGTTCAGCTCTGAGGGTCGCCGGGTTGGTTTCCTGCTCCTTGGCTCCAGTCCTGCTGAGTGACTCCTGAGAGCAAGTCAAAAATGGATTAGTTGGGCAGGTGCGATGGCACAGTGGGTAGGGCGTTTGCCTTAGGCACACAGACCCGGTTCCATCCCAGGCATCCTATGTGGTATCCAGTGTACCCCACCCTCACCCCAGCACCGCCAGGAGTAGTTCCTGAGTGCACAGCCAGGAGTAACCCCTGAGCATCACCAGGTGTGACACAAAAAGAAAATAAATAAATTAGTTAATTAATTAATTTATATATAAAGGACTAATTTCCGCTTTCCTGCCCTGACCCATCTTTCTTCTGCACCTTGCCAGCTTAACCCAGTCAACTCCATTCAGCTGGTTCCTTAGCCACAGTCGGTGGCACTCGACTTTCTACACACACATTGGTTGGTTGGTTGGCATTACACCACTTCTCCCCCTCGTGAATGCATATATTTTTTAAATTTTTTGGGGGATTACACCCTGTGGTATTTAGGGCTTATTCCTGGTTCTGAACTTAGGGATCAGTCCCTTGCCAGGGCCAGCCACATCCAAAGTGATGTCTTTGCTTTTGGACCACGCCAGGTGGTGCTCAGGGGTTATTCCTGGCTTTGCACTCAGGGATAATTTCTGTGGGCTTGGGGACCAGATGGGGTGCTGGGGCTCGAACCCAGGTCAGACACATGCAAGGCAAGTGCCGTGCCCGCTATGTACAGATGGTCCTCTCTGTGCCGTCCCTCCAGCCCCATAAATGCACTTTCTGGATGGAAGGTCATCAACTTCCAGTCAAGTGGACATAGGACACATTTTCACAAAGCAACCACATCTAGGCCACAGCTGCAGTGTGGACAAGAACACAGACATAGGACATGTTTCCACAAGGCAACCACGTCTAGGCCACAGCTGCGGTGTAGACAAAAACATGGCCATAGGATACATTTCCACAAGCCGACCAGGTCTAGGCCACAGCTGCGGTGTAGACAAAAACATGGCCATAGGATACATTTCCACAAGCCGACCATGTCTAGGCCACAGCTGCGGGTGTGGACAACACTGTCAGTGCCCCGTTCCCAGGTTCGCCTCCCTAAAGTCACTGCCCTCTTCCTCTCTGTTATTAGAACTTTGTAAAAAGTGGAACTTAAGGTCTGTCCAATGGGGGCTGGCCTCTGGTGCAAGAGGACATCTTTGCCAGATATCCACTATGAGAGAAGTTGCCACATTTGTTCTTATTGTCCTGGAGGGAGTCCTGGGCCAGGAAGCTACCGTTGATCCCTTTCACTAAGAAGAGGTATTTGGTCATTGGCTATGTCCTGCTCTTACAGATTTTGCTTCTTGGCATTTTTTCCCTTTCGGCTTTGGGGTCATACCTGGCAGCACTCAGGGCTTACTCCTGGTGGGGTTTGGGGGGCTGGGGATTGAACCTGGGTCGTGCAAAGTAGGCAGCTTACCTGCTGTGCTCTCTCCAGCCCCTGCCTGGCACTCTTGCATGTGTCATTTGGTTCACCCTGAAAACATTTCTGTACTGGCGCCCGCTCGAGCAAATCGATGAATAACGGGATTCAAGTGATCGAGTGATCAAGTGTGTCTGGGAATAAAATGTGGCATCTCACAACATGAAGCATCTCACAGTCTTCCAAATCTTCTTACAAATGACTTCTCTCACCGCCCATAGGAGAACTCTGGTTGCTCCACATTCTCCTCAACATTTACAAGATTCTATTTTATTTATCTTAATTAATTTCTAATTGAATCACCATGAGATATACAGTTTAAAAAGCTGTTTATGATTGGATTTCAGTCATACAGTCATACAGTGTTTTAATACTCTCTCCTGCACCAGTGCACATTTCCCAGCACTGCTCTCTCTCTCTCTCTCTCTCTCTCTCTCTCTCTCTCTCTCTCTCTCTCTCTCCCTCTATTGATGCTGCGGCTTGCAATACAGTCCTAGAGGTTATCATGTGTATCCCTTTCCCTCCTTTCAGCACACAGTCCTCTCCCGAGTGGTCATTTCCAGCTATCACTGTCATAGTGGTCGCCTCTCTGTCCTAACTGCCCTCCATCACTGACATACTTTGTCAAGCTTCCAATGGTGGGTCAGTCCTCCTGGACCCTGTTTTTTTCTGTTCTTGGATATACTCCAGCTGTTCTATTGAGGGCACAGTAGTACTTGGTTGTGTATGTAGACTGTTTCTGAAGCCCAGTATTGCTCATGGTGATCCTAGGAGGTCATTTCTTCTGATGTCCTGTTCTTGTTTTTGTTGACATAGTGTCTCTTGCATTGGGTAGCTGCTTTCTCCACCTCGGCCCAGCCTCTTTGATCGACTCTCTGATAACTACTTTCTTAACGGCCTCTGTCATCCACACTTCCTCCCTCCTACAGCCCCAACCCAGCCAGTATCTTCCAGGTCAGACAGTTCTTGGGAATTGTGCCCAGCTATTTTCTCAAACAGTTGCATCAATTTAAGCTCTTGCAGGAATGTAGGAGAAAGCCCAGATGTCCAATCACTCTCTGACCCTCAATCTGGGTCAGAAACCCTTCTTACTGTTTGTTAAGGGGCAAATTAGATTTTTTCCCCATTCTGTTTTTAGGGCCACACCCAGCTGTACTTAGGACTTACACCTGGTTCAGGGCACAGGAATCACCTCTAGCAGGGCTCAGGGGACCATACAAAGTGTTGGAGAGTGAACCCGGGTCAGTGGTAGTGAGGCAATTGCCCTGAACTCTCACCCTGGCTCTGAATGAGTAGATCTTGCTGACGTCTTGATACACATGCCTTCATCATTGGTGGAGCATGTCTATTCACAAGTGTTTCTTCTTCCATGAAAAGCTCATTTGTGCTCAAGGGCATTCGCCTTGCACATGGTCTACCTGGGTTCGATCCCCAGCATCCCAATTGGTTCCCTGAGCATTGTCACAAGTAGTTCCTGAGTGAAGAACCAGGAGGAACACCTGAGCATTGCCAGGTATGACTAAAAAGCAAAAACACCGAAAATCTCATTTTGGGGGATGGAGAGGGCCCTCACAAGCAGAGGTACAAGGGACAGTCCTGACAGTACACAGCCAACTGGGACACACGGTTCAATGTTCAGCCGAGGAGGCGACTGCTCCAGCCCTGTGGTGCCAGGAGCAACTAGGGCAATTGGTGGCATTTGCAGGCATCAGGCTACCCTGGGCTACCCATCAGGGGCTGACCTGGAGTCCTGCACACACCTGGCTCCTAGTTCCTCAAATAAACTTTAAATTTCCCATTTCTCAACAGCACTTTTTGTCTGAACTTGAATTTCTATTTATTTATTTATTTATTTATATGGTATATCGACCATATCCACACGGTAACCAAGCTCATTGAGGTTTGTAGGGAGTACAAGATGCCGCTCTGTCTCACGTTCATTGATTTACAGAAAGCCTTTGATTCTGTGGAGACTGAAGCAGTCATCGAAGCCCTAGCCAAACAGGGTGTTCAAACCCAATACATCAAGATCCTTCGTGAGCTGTATTACGGATTTGCCACCAGGATCTCACCATTCTACAAAGAAGTGATCATTAATGTGAAAAGAGGGGTTCGACAGGGTGATACCATTTCACCAAAACTCTTCAGTGCCACCCTCGAGAACATCATGCAACAATTAGAATGGGAAGGAATGGGAGTGAAGATAGATGGTCGGCAACTACACCACCTCCACTTCGCTGATGACATCGTTCTAATAACACGAAACATTAGCCAAGCGGCACAAATGCTGGCTGACTTCGACCGGGAATGTGGAAAGATAGGTCCACAGCTGAATCTAAAGAAAACCATGTTTATGGAGAATGAACTAGTTCCAGAGGCCCCATTCACTCTCAATGGAACAAACATCTCTGAATGCAGCAGTTATGTGTACCTAGATCGAGAAATCAACATGATGAATGACCTAAAACCTGAGCTGCGCAGGAGGAAGAGAGCGGCATGGAATGCCTTCAAAGGCATCGAAGAAATAGCTAAAAGGACAAAGAACCTCCGACTCGGGCACATCTCTTTGACTCCACCGTTCTCCCTGCATTAACATACGCCTCAGAGACCTGGGCCCTACGAAAGCAGGATGAGAATGCTATTCGGGTCTCCCAGAGAGGCATCGAAAGAGCTATGCTTGGAATATCACGCCTCACTCAAGTGAGAGAAGGAATCCGGAGTTCTGACCTCCGTCGCTATTCCAGAATCAGGGACGCTGTCTTGTTTGCCAAGGCATTGAAAATCAGATGGGCTGGACATGTAATGCTATTTGGAGACAACTGCTGCACTAGAGCCATTACTGACTGGATCCCAGGGGATGTCAAAAGATCACATGGCCGCCCACCTACAAGATGGTCAGACTTCCTTGTAAAGACCCTGAAGGAACGGTTTGAGGCTCTTCATATTCCTGAATCAACCAGATGCCATTGGGCTACATTGGCACGTGATAGGGTCAAATGGAAATGTTACTGGCGCCCGCTCGAGCAAATCGATGAATAACGGAATTCAAGTGATCAAGTGATCAAGTGATTTATTCATTCATTCATTTGTTCATTCATTCATTTACTTATCTATTTATTGCTTTTTGGGTCACACCCAGTGATGCTCAGGGGTTACTACTGGTTCTTCACTCAGGAATTACTCCTGGTGGTGCTCGGAGGACCATGGGATGCTAGGGATAAAACCCGGGTCATCCGTGTGCAAGGTAAATGCCATATCCATTGTGCTATCACTCTAGGCCCTGAACTTGAAATTTTAAATATGTGTAAATATAGTAACTCTCGGTTGTGTGCTTCAAATGCCAATGGTCCAATTGCCAATGACAGGGTTCTAAGAAACTGTAAGGATGTTTTTCTGTCCTTTCTCTTCATCAGTTATTGAGATGATTCTCCTTTTTTATATAAGTATTTTATTATACCACCATGAGATATACAGTTACAAAGATGTTCACACTTGGGTTTTGGTCATACAGTGTTCCAGCACCCATCCCGCCACCAGTGCCCATCTCCCACCACCAATGTCCCCGGTTCCCTCCCACTTCCCCAGCCCGCCTCCATGGCAGGTTCTTTATTTCTTTCCCTTTCTCTCTATCTCTTTCTCTTTTCCCTCCCTTCCAGATTGAGGATTACAGAACATATATTAAAGGGTTGTCATGTGTGTCTTTTTGCCTGTATTTAATGCTCAGTTCTAGGTTGGTATTAATACTTTTGACAATTGTTAGCACATTGTTCCATTTTCTGTCTTACCTAGCCTCTGACTCCCACACGTTTGTGATAATTTCCACCTTTGACAAAACCTCCTGATACATGTTTCACTTGACCTTGGATATTGGTATCATAATATATGCATATATATTTATGTCATGCAAATAAATGCAGTCATTCTACATCTGTCTCTCTCCTTCTGGCTAATTTCACTCAACATGATCTTCTCCATGTCCATCCATTTATAGGCAAATTTCATAACTTCATTTTTCCTAACAGCTGCATAGTATTCCATTGTGTAGATGTACCAAAGCTTCTTTATCCAGTCATTGATTCTCGGGCACTCTGGTTGTTTCCAGATTCTGGCTATTGTGAATAATGCTGCTATGAACATAAAAGCAGGGATAGTGTTTCCGCTGTGTACTTTTTGGCTTCCCAGAGTAGATTCCCAGGAGTGGTATGACTGGGTCAAATGGGAGTTTAATTTCTAGTCTTTGGAGGAATGTCCATATTGTTTTCCAGAAAGGCTGTACCAGCCGGCATTCCCACCAACAATGGATGAGTGTCCCCTTTTCCCCACATCCACGCCAGCACTTGTTGTTCTTGCTCTTTTGGATATGTACCAGTCTCTGTGGTGTAAAATGGTATCTCATTGTTGTTTTGATTTACATCTCTCTGATGATTAGTGATGATGAGCATTTTTTTTTCATATGTTTTTTGGCCATTCAATTTCTTCCTTGTTGAAGTTTCTGTTCATTTCTTCTCCCCCTTTTTTTTTGCTTTTTTGGGTCACACCCGGCGATGCTCAGGGGTTACTCCTGGCTCTGCACTCAGGAATTACTCCCGACGGTGCTCAGGGGACCATATGGGATGCCGGGATCAAACCGGGCCGGCATGGGCCGGCTGCATGCAAGGCAAGCGCCCTACCTGCTGGGCTATCGCTCCGGCCCCCTTCTCCCCAGTTTTTGATGGGGCTGTTTGTTTTCTTCTTGTAAAGTTTTACCAATGCCTGATATATCCTGGATATTAACCCCTTATCAGATGGGTTTTGGGTGAATATTCTTTCCCATTCTGTGGACTGCCTTTGTATCTTAGTCACTGTTTCTTTTGAGGTGCAGAAGCTTCTTAGTTTCATGTAGTCCCATATGTTTATCTTTTCTTCTAGTTGCTTTGTTGGTGGTGTTTCACCTTTGAAGATGCCTTTAGCTTCAGTGTCGTGGAGGGTTTTTCCTATATTTTCTTCAACGTACTTTATGGATTCAAGTCTGATATTGAGATCTTCAATCCATTTTGATCTGATTTTTTGTGCATGGTGTTAGACACAGGTCCAAATTCATTTTTTTACATGTCGCTGCCCAGTTTTCCCAACACCACTTGTTGAAGAGGCTTTCCTTACTCCATTTTGAACTCTTTGCACCTTTATCAAAGATTAACTGATTATGTGTTTGAGGTTGGGTGTCAGGATACTCAATTCTATTCCATAGGTCCACAGGTCTGTTTTTATTCCAATACCACACTGTTTTAATTACTACTGCCTTGTAGTACAGTTTGAAGTTGGGAAAGGTGATGCCTCCCATCTTTTTTTTCCCGAGGATTTCTTTTAGCTATCCATGGGGGTTTATTGTTCCATACAATTTTCAGGAGTGTTTGGTCAATTTCTTTGAAGAATGTCAAAGAAACATGGGGATTGCATTGAATCTGTACAGAGCTCTAAGGAGTATTACCATTTTGACAATGTTGATTCTCCCCATCCATGAGCAGGGAATGTGTTTCCATTTCCTTGTGTCCTCTTTTATCTCTTGGGATTCTCCTATTTTTTTAATTTTGCTTTTTGGATCACACCCAGTAATACACAGAGGCTACTTCTGGTTCTGAAATCAGGAATTACTCCTCGTGGGGCTCAGGGGCCTATATGGGATACCGGGATTGAACTCAGGTCAGCCCCTGGTGGGTGTGTACAAGGCTGTGCTATTGCTCCAGCCCCAAGAGACAATTCTCCAGATAGGGAATGAATCCCTGCATGGACATGAGTCACACTTGCAGTGCACGGCAGTTGTGAAACAGCCTGCCTTGAATATCCAATAGTGGGAATTCCTAATGGACTTCAAAAGTTCCCATCTCTAGACCTCTCCTTTTCATCCTCTAAGAGATATCTGTGTTCCCCCTAAGTCCCTCCATACCTACTCATTTATTTTAGAACAGTATCATGATGGAATTTCTTCCAAAAGAGGCAAATTTTTTTGGGGGGTCACACCTGGCAATGCTCAGGGGTTACTCCTGGCTCTGTACTGTACTGGTGGTGCTTGGGGCCCATATGGGATGCTGGGGATTAATCTTGGGTCAGTTGCATGCAAGGCTCTACCCACTGGCGCTTCCTTTTTTTTTAGGTTTCTGGGTGGCACCTTGCGTTGGGCAGGTATCAGAGTCCCTCTTTCCTTTCATTGTATATTTAAAGGAAGAGAACGCCTTGGTGATACTCAACCAGACACAAGGGGACAGCCACTGGCCTGTGAGGTGTTGCAGTTTGCACCTGGGCACTGGGACACAAGAGTCTCTCCTTGTGTTAGCAGCTCTAAGCGAAAACGTCATTTGAAATTCCTGTCACTGCTCTTTTCATGAAGGATACTAAGGAAATTCTTCCTCCAGCAGCCCTCCTTCTCACCATAGCTTGGCTTGTTCTTACTCGCTACTCAGGCATAAGCTCCTGATCTCTTGTGGTCCTTTGCCAGAGATTCCTTTCAGCAAAATTGGCTTCTCATGGCTGCTTGACAGTTTCATATCCGAAAGGTATAAGAGGTGTAACATTGGTCCAAGCATGCAATATCAGCAAGGCTTAATGTAACGCAGGAGTCTGTGGCTACCACCGCAACAAGCCCAGCTATCTGTGCTCATATGTTCTTGTACTTTAGCCAAAGACAAAACTGCCAACACTGATAGTGGTAAAGTTTTCCTAGCTAGCTGATGAGTTTTTTTTTATTTTTTATTATACCACCGTGAGACGTACAATTACAAAGGTGTTCATAATTGGTTCTTGGTAATACAGTATTCCAGCACCCATCCCTCCACCAGTGCCCCATTTCCACCACCAATGTACCCCACCCCCTCCCACCCACCCTCAGGCTGCCTCAATTGCAGGTAGCCCCGTTTCCTCTCTTTGTCTCTCTCTGTCTCTGCATCTCTCTCCCTCTTTCTTACACATTGTGGCTAGCCCTGCAGATATTTAGAGTTTATCACTTGTCTCTTTGTGTATATTCATTGGTAAGTTTTAGTCTGCCATTACCATTTCCAACTTAGTAAAACATTGGTATCTATTTATATCCTATTAATGAATGCAGTCATTCTATATCTGTCCTTTTCCTTCTGACTAATTTCACTCAGCATGATAGTCTCCACGTCCATCCATTTGCAGGTAAATTTCATAATTTCGTCTTTTCTGACAGCCGCATAGTATTCCATAGTATAGATGAACCACAGTTTCTTTAGCCAGTCCTCTGTTCTCGGGCATTTAGGTTGTTTCCAGATTCTAGCTATAGTGAATAGCGCAGAGATGAATAAAGAAGTACAGATAGTGTTTCTGCTATGTGTTTTTCGGTCTCTCAGGTATATTCCCAGGAGTGCTATTGCTGGATCAAATGGGAGCTCAATATCTAGTTTTCGGAGGAATGCCCATATTGTTTTCCAAAAGGGCTGGACCAGCCGGCACTCCCACCAACAGTGGATGAGAGTCCCTTTTTCCCCATATCCACGCTGCTAGCTGATGAGTTTTCAATGTTGTGAAAGCACTGTGACCTCCTTTTGCTACCAACGTGAAAAATTCAAAGTGATCCCATGCTCAGGAAACCATATGGGATGCCAGGGATCGAACTGCATGCAGGGCAAATGTCCTACCCACCGTACTTTTGCTCCACTCCCCTTTTTTAATTTTATTTTTCCTTTACACTTTGCACTGTGATTTACAAAGTTGTTTGTGATGATTTGTTACGTGCATTCAATATACCAACAACACCAATCCCACCACCATTGTACCTTCCCATAGCTACAATATTCCCAACCAACCTGTATGCCCGCCTTCAAAGCAGGCTCTCAGTAATCTATTTTATGTTGCTTGTTATAATTTGCTACAAGAATGATCAAAAAATGTTTCCCCAGAAGAAAAGTTAGTGAGTATTATGTATCTCACCATGGAGCTATTAAGCCATTGTGTCATACTTCACCTATATATGAAATACATAATACACGATATTTGCTTTCTCCACACTCTCTCCTCCCTGTGCCCGGGCACCTGCTTTGGCCTCCCTGCCCCCTTCCTGTCTCTGGGATGACTCATGAATGGTGTAAAAGATGAGAGTCCCGGGTGGGAGAGTATCCAGGGATCCCCCAGTGAAAGACCTATGAGCTCTGTGACCCGGAGTATCTCTCTGTCATGTCACGGCCCCTTGGACAAGTAATTCAGGCCTAATAAGGACACCGGTAGGTGCCAGGCCCAGTGGCATTGGCACCGCCACGCACTCCAGCTCTACCTGGGACGCTGCCCCCTCCCGTGGCTACTCACCAAGCCCTGCCCCTTTGGCCTTGGGGCACCCTGACCTCCATCTGGATCCTACTCCAGGCTCTTCTTGGTCTTGCTGCTCTGGGATGGCCCTGGTCCACGCCTTCTTCACACCCCAGTTGCAGGAGTTACACAAACACACAGCTGAACAAGTTATTTTTCTTGCCCAGGCGGAGCAGCTGGCAAAAGGTGGGTTGGTGGCTTGCTCCTTGACCTTCTCTAGGGTTTCCTAAGAGATCAGAACTGCTGATGGCATGGCTGCAATTCCGTCCCAGCCTGCTGAAGTGTGACACTCAGTTCCTCTGGGAAGCCAGCTGCAGCCTCCTGCCCCCAGGGCCAGCCCAGGGCCCCTCTGGGCCATGTACTTTCCTTGCCAGCTGTATCCTTATGACCTTGCAGGTCGGAGAATCTGCATTATTATGAGAAGGATGAGAAAGGATTCCCACATTCAACACCACTTGGTGTAGGGAAAGCTTCACAGGGGATTTCTGTTATTTCAAGTTGTGGTTTGTTTTGTAACTTCAACTTCACTACCTGTAGTTCCCAAATTAGAATGGGTTTGGAGTGCCAGTGACTAGTTGGTATCATAGAACATATATATATATATATATATATATATATATATATATATATATATATATATATATATATATATATCACTTGATCACTTGAATCCCGTTATTCATCGATTTGCTCGAGCGGGCGCCAGTAACATTTCCATTGGACCCTATCACGTGCCAATGTAGCCCAACGGCATCTGGTTGATTCAGGAATATGAAGAGCCTCAAACCGTTCCTTCAGGGTCTTAACAAGGAAGTCTGACCATCTTGTAGGTGGGCGGCCACATGATCTTTTGACATCCCGTGGGATCCAGTCGGTAACGGCTCTAGTCCAGCGGTTGTCTCCAAATCGCATTACATGTCCAGCCCATCTGATTTTCGATGCCTTGGCAAACAAGACAGCGTCCCTGATTCTGGAATAGCGACGGAGGTCAGAACTCCGGATTCCTTCACTCACTTGAGTGAGACGTGATATTCCAAGCATAGCTCTTTCGATGCCTCTCTGGGAGACCTGAATAGCATTCTCATCCTGCTTTCGTAGGGCCCAGGTCTCTGAGGCATATGTTAATGCAGGGAGAACGGTGGAGTCAAAGAGATGTGCCCGGAGCCAGAGGTTCTTTGTCCTTTTTAGCTATTTCTTCGATGCCTTTGAAGGCATTCCATGCTGCTCTCTTTCCTCCTGCGCAGCTCAGGTTTTAGGTCGTTCATCATGTTGACTTCTCGACCTAGGTACACATAACTGCTGCATATATATTGCTTTTTTATTTAATTGCTTTTTTGAATTACACCTGCACTGCTCAGGGATTATTTCTTGCTCTGCACTCAGGAATTACTCCTAACAGTGCTCAGGGGGACCATATGGGATGCCGGGAGTCAAACCCAGATTGGCTGCGTGCAAAGGCAAATGCCCTACCCACTGTACTATCACTCCAGCCCCATCATAGGATATTTTCAACCATTTAGTTTTTTCACGTTTGAAAATTGATTGAGGGGCCAGAGCGATAGCCCAGCAGGTAGGGCGTTTGCCTTTGCACAGAGCGCCCATGCCGGCCTGGGTTCAATCCCTGGAATCCCATATGGTCCCCTGAGCACCGCCAGGAGTAATTCCTGAGTGCAGAGCCAGGAGTAACCCCTGAGCATCGCCGGGTGTGACCCAAAAAAGAAAAAAAAAAAAAGAAAAAAAGAAAAGAAAATTGATTGAGGGGCCCTGGCAGTACTCAGGGAATCACACAGTGCCAGGGACTAAATGCAAGTCTCCTACACGCACCCAGCACTCTAGCCCCTTTGTGCCATCTCCCTGGCACATACCTCATGATATCTCAACTCATGGGTTATTGGAAGGTCCATCTGTCAAGCCATAAACACAGTCGCTAGGTGTAAGCACTCAGTAATGAGTGATTTCTCCCCCTCTGGACATTAGGGAACTTCGCAATCTCATTAGTCATTGAGTTTGGCCAGCTGAGTCCTGGTTTTCTTTTTTCTCCTAGTCCTCTCCACCAGGGCTCCAGGATGCCAGTTCTGTGGGAGAAAGTGAATGTGAGGTCTATTTTGCCACTTCATTGGCAGGTGCTGGGCATGCCAGATGCCTTGGTCACTAAGTACCTTTCATGTTCTGTTTGGCAGAAGCACTTACCAGCCAGCTCTGCTCCGCCTTCCCTGCCCTTCACATGTGCACTGTCCTACTGCTCTGCCGAATGCGCATCCTCTTGGCTAAGCTCTAAACCACAGTCCCTCACCCCCCATCAAGGGAACATTGATTCCAACCAAAAACTGCTTCTCCTGAACGTGACACTTGACCTTACTATTTAAGACCAGTAGCAATGCACCTCCCTCTCTCTTAAAAAAAATAATCACTTAATTTTAGAGCTCATGATGAAAGAGTTTGAGTCAGCAAAACTGTATGATAGATTGTGGTTAATGCATTTTCTTTGCAGAAAGTGGATGGCTGGTGTCCAGCTTCCATCAAAACTACAGACATCCTGCAATTGATGGCAGCACAAACTTGGCCAACTCTTCCGCCCTTCTCATAAATAACTTCCTGTGGCATTCTCATGTCCAGGGGCAATACCCTAGTATGTGAGTCAGATACTGATCAACCAGCAAGGAATAAGGTTTCTAAACTGTGCTTCAGGTGCCATCAGTGCTCTATACATCACCACCACCACCATCACTACCACCACCACCACCACAGCCTTCACAACCACCACCACCACAGCCATCACCACCATCACCACCACCACCATCACCACCATCACCACCATCACCACCACCACCATCACTACCACCACAGCCATCACCACCACCATCACCACCACTACATTACCACCACCACCATCACCACCACCAAGTCATCACCACCACAGTCACCACCACCACATTACCACCACCACCACCACCATAGCCATCACAACCACCACCACCACCACAGCCATCACCACCACCATCACTACCACCATCACCACCATCACCACCACCACCATCACTACCACCACAGCCATCACCACCACCATCACCACCACTACATTACCACCACCACCACCACCATCACCACCACCACCAAGTCATCACCACCACCGTCACCACCACCACCACCATAGCCATCACAACCACCACCACCACAGCCATCACCACCACCATCACTACCACCATCACCACCATCACCACCACCACCATCACTACCACCACAGCCATCACCACCACCATCACCACCACCACATTACCACCACCACCACCACCACCAAGTCATCACCACCACCACCACTACCACCACATTACCACCATTACCACCACCACATTACCACCACCACATTACCACCACCACATTACCACCACCACCACCATCACCACCGCCACCACCACCACAGCCATCACCACCACCACCACATTACCACCACCACCACCACATTACCACCATTACCACCACCACATTACCACCACCACCATCACCACCGCCACAGCCATCACCACCCCCCACCCCACCACAGCCATCACCACCACCATCACTACCACCATCACCATCATCACCACCACAGCCACCACCACCACCACCACCACCACCATCACCACCATCACCACCACTACCACTATCATCATTCTCACTAAGATCATTAGGACGCTACTGAAGGGTCTAAAATTGGGGACAATATGATTCTCTATAGGCAGGCAAAGAGATGCCCCTAAAAGTTCCAGGTGTGGCTGA
Source organism: Cryptotis parvus (assembly GCA_021461705.1). Lineage (NCBI taxonomy): Eukaryota > Metazoa > Chordata > Mammalia > Eulipotyphla > Soricidae > Cryptotis > Cryptotis parvus. The sequence continues at coordinate 24,622 of JAJIBD010030417.1, read as the reverse complement.
TTCATAGCTATGTTAACTCAGGTCATTAGATCATTGAAACTCCATTAAACTTCACAGTGCACAGAAAAGGCATGAGTGTCTTCTTTTCGGAGGCATGTTTAAAATATTCATATTAATAGTACTATAAATCATGATACTCAATAGGAAAAATGAGAACATCCAAAAGGCTTCTTTTGTAAAGTCATCCTAGCGCTGCTGGTCACTGACCAAAAGACACAACAAAAACAAAATAAAAATAAAAGGACCACGTTTATTTACGAGTAGTACTATGAAAAAGACCGAACATTTTAGTCATCAATATCCGAAGCACAGGACAGGGACACCATGCCACTACCAGCTAGGCGCTTTGCCAAGAAAGGCAAGACAGGATAATGTTAGCAACCTACAAGATAATTAAATAGTGCTATGATAGTAATCTGTATTATAGTTAAATATGTAAAATGATCAAAACTCGAAAGACTTGGTAGTGTCCAAAGAAGCTGAAAATGACGTTTAGTAAGTTTTCCATCTATTTTTGAGTTTTAAAATATTTTAGAAAAATTGGAGCAGAAGGAGGGTTTCTAAATATTTTATGCCCAAAAGTCAACATCATCCTATTTAATGATGAGATACTGGAAGCATTCCCATTAAAGCCGGAACAATAATTCTAGAGGTACATTAGGGGTAATTGGATAAGAGAAATAAATGGGAGATATAAATAAGAAAGGAGGAAAGGCTGTCTTTTTTTTTCTGGCTTCATAAGCGATGTGCAGGAGGCCCAGGGGGCTACTCCCAGTGACTCTTGGCCAGTCAGCTGGATGTGAGGACAACAGGACTTGGTCCTGCTCTGCCCCTGTGGTGCCGGGATTCACTGTGTTTCTAAATGTTTTCCTTTCTTTCCGTGTGAGTTAAGAAATTCTTTGTTAAAAGAAACTTCTGGTCCTCTCCCCTTCCCTTCCACACTGCTGCTTTGTGGTGGTCACACGCCTGCCTGCTGTGGCGCACTCACACACGTGCTTGCAAGGGGGTGTGGTCACACAGCAGACGATGACACTCTGGCTGATGACACATTGGCTGAGGCACTCACTGAGGTCTGGAGTTCTCTGCTGCAAGTTTCCACACATGGCCACTGGGGGCTGCGCTCTTTCAGTGTGGTACCCATGTATATTCTGGCTCTACAGTGCTTTCAGAACTCACGCATGTTCTTGATGGGAGTGGAACTGGCCATAATGTTTACACATCATTTCAGGTGTGGTGCTGTCCAGCAGCCACAGACCACAGAGAGCCAGGCACAAAGTTATCATACTTGCTTTTTGGCACATGCAGGTGGCACTAAGAGTCAAACTCAGGACTTCACGTTTGCTAGACTAAACCATCTCCTCTTCTCCCACAAGGTGTGTGTGTGTGTGTGTGTGTGTGTGTGTGCGTGTGTGTGTGCTGGAGATCAACTCACTAAAGCATGCAACGCAAGTACTCTAGTCTGAGATACATCCCTACAACCTTCTGTGTGTATTTTGAGCTTAATCAATGTTTTAAGTTAACAAGTCAATCGCTATATCTCCTCACAAATAAATGAGGGCTCAGAATGCCTTAATTCTAATGACTTCCCCTCAATTAGGACATATTTTTTTCCAGTACTTTAGTTCCCTGCTTGTTTTCAAGTTAGGCCAGGTCTGACCAGCTCGGTAAGCTGAAATAATTAAAATACTAAAACAGAGACACTCAAAATCAGTCGGTCAAAAGCAAGAGAAAATGTCTTGCTTTTCCATGATTTGGGAAGCAGGAAGGTGTCCCGAGGCTGCCAAGGAAGGTATCTCGAGGCTGCCATCCTGTAGATTATCCAGGTCTGTGTTCACTTGATCACTTGATCACTTGAATCCCGTTATTCATCGATTTGCTTGAGCGGGCGCCAGTAACATTTCCATTGGACCCTATCACGTGCCAATGTAGCCCAATGGCATCTGGTTGATTCAGGAATATGAAGAGCCTCAAACCGTTCCTTCAGGGTCTTTACAAGGAAGTCTGACCATCTTGTAGGTGGGCGGCCATGTGATCTTTTTGACATCCTGTGGGATCCAGTCAGTAACGGCTCTAGTCCAGCAGTTGTCTCCAAATCACATTACATATCCAGCCCATCTGATTTTCGATGCCTTGGCAAACGAGGCAGCGTCCCTGATTCTGGAATAGCGATGGAGGTCAGAACTCCGGATTCCTTCTCTCACTTGAGTGAGGCGTGATATTCCAAGCATAGCTCTTTCGATTCCTCTCTGGGAGACCTGAATAGCATTCTCATCCTGCTTTCGTAGGGATGTGGTCTGTGTTCCTCGTTCTTATTCTTTTACCTTCTTCTTAATCCTGAAGAATTAAGGATTCTTAATTCTTAGCCATCTATCACAGTCATCTTTATCACTCTAATGCTAACTCACCACAGCTATACCCACACTCTGCTCTCTGGAAAGAACAAAGATGAAACTGAACACAAATTCTTTCAAGGAGATGACCTGCAAGAATACAGGTTACTTTTGCTGTGAGGGAGCTTGGGAAATGTATATTCTGATTTGGTGTTCAGAAGCCCACTAAAACAGAAAGAAAGGAAAGAGAGAGAAAGAAAGAAAGAAAGAAAGAAAGAAAGAAAGAAAGAAAGAAAGAAAGAAAGAAAGAAAGAAAGAAAGAAAGAAAGAAAGAAAGAAAGAAAGAAAGAAAGAAAGAAAGAAAGAAAGAAAGAAAGAAAGAAAGAAAGAAAGAAAGAAAGAAAGAAAGAAAGAAAGAAAGAAAGAAAGGAGGGAGGAAGGAAGGAAGGAGAAAGAAAGAGAAGAGGAGAAAGAAAGAGAAGAGAGGAGAAAAGAAGGGAGAAGGAAGAAGGGAAGAAAGAAAGCAAGAAAAAGGAAGAATTGCAATCTAGGACTGGTGAGCTAGTTAGACAGTCTAGCACATACTCTACACACACGAGTCACGGTCTGAGTTTTTGTTTGTTTTTGCTTTGGGTCATAGCTGGCAATGCTCAGGGATTACTCCTGGCTCTGCACTCAAGAATCACTCCTTGGGCCCATCACCTCTGGGGGTCCCGAAGCAGCCGGATGAGACTCACCCACCACACTAGCCACCACCTTCGCTGTCCGGACGCTGGGATACTACCTTACTACCAGATTAACAGAGCAAAACCAGTTTGAGCCCAGGTTGCGCGGTCCATCAAAGTAGTGGAAACAGTTATGTCCTTTAATGCACTGCATTCTACAATGTGCAGGAAAGTTTGGCGGAGGGAGAGATAGAGAGGAGAGAAAAGACAACAGAACCTGCCAAGTAGTTGAAGTGTGGGAGGGGAGAGGGAGATGGGGACATTGGTGATGGGAGATGGGTTCGGGTGGAGGGATGGGTGTTGGAACACTGTAGAACCAAAACTCTACATGAGCATCTTGCAATTGTATGACTAAAAGTGGTGTAATAAAATTTGGGGGGAAAAAAATAAAAAGAAGACAGTTTTGTAATTTGAAAAAAAAGAAAGTAACCTCTGTAATACAAGCAAGAAAAGAGATTTGCTCTGAATGAGAATGAATTAAATACAAATTTCAATTACAAAAAAAGAATAAAGAAACAGGAGCTCTAAAATGAGTAATTAAAAATACAATATATACAGACATATACAGGGACCTATACCCCCACAAATAGTTGAGCACATATTCTTATTTAGTGCACACCAAACACTCTCCAAGATAGATCACCAATGCAAAGATATCAACTAAATTTTGCTAAACATAGTTCAACAATATGTCAAAAAATCATAACATACACCATGATGATGTGGCATTCATTCCAGGGAGTAAGGATGTTTTAATATAAGCAAATCAATTAATGTACTGCACCTTTTTTAATGTACTGCAGGATTTTTAAAAAAGCAAAGATAAAAATCATATGACTAAGGCCCAGGGGTCGGCCCTTCCCCCTCCATTTTGTCGAGCCTGGTGGCCCTGCCCAGGAGCTGCCCTGGGGCGGCCAGTCATAGCATGCAAAGACTCAAAAGCGGGTGGGGAACCTGGAACTCCGCTTTCCCCAGGCTCAGCTGACCATGAGGCTCCCAGGAGGACAGATGGGTTTTGGGATTGGGCCCATCACCTCTGGGGGTCCCGGAAGCAGCCGAATGAGACTCGCCTACCACACTAGCCACCACCTTCGCTGTCCGGACTCTGGGATACCACCTCACGACCAGATTAACAGAACAAAACCAGCTCAAGCCCAAACTCTACTGTAGAACCAAAACTCTACATGAGCATCTTGCAATTGTATGTCTAAAAGTGGTGTAATAAAATTTGGGAATAAATAAATAAATAAATAAATAAATAAATAAATAAATAAATAAATAAATAGATAAATAAATAAATAAATAAATAAATAAGGCTAAAATTTTTTTTAAAAAATCATATGACTAGGGCCATAGAGAAAGCACACAGATTAAGGCAACTTCTTTCCAAAGAGGGGACCCTGGTTCAGTCCTGAGCACCACATATGGTCGCCAAGAGTGCTTCTTGAGCATGCATCACTGGCTATAGTGAAAAGAACAAAGAAAATAATATAATCATATAAATAGATGCAAAGAAAGCTTTTGACAAAATTAAATACCCATTTGTGATTTAAAAATAAACTCAACAAAACAGGGTTAGAAGGAACATATCACAAGATATTAATAGTCACTACAAACCCACAACCTACATCACGCTCAAAGGTGAAAAACTGATTGCTTTCACCCTGAGATCAGGCACGAGGCAAACAATGTGCACTTTCTCCACTGTTATTCAATGTATTTTGGAAGTCCTCATCAGAGCAATCAGGCAAGAAAGAGAAATCTTTTCCCTTTGGAAAAAAGGGAAAATAAGTTGAACTATCACTATTTGTACATGGCATGAAGACACACACACACACACACACACATACACACAGATCCCTAAAGACTCTACAAAAGAACTCCTAGAAACTATAAAGCAAAACAGCAAAATAGGGTACAAAACTCAATAAACACACACAAAAAAGAATCACTCCTGGCAGTGCTCAGGAGACCATATGGCTATATGGGACGGTGGGGATCGAACCAGGGTGGCTACATGCAAGACAAATGCCCTGCCTGCTTACTCTGGCCCCTTTAAGACCTGAGTTTAATCACCCAGTGCTGAGTGGTGGTCTGTCCCCTTAGCACTTCTGGGACCTTGATACAGAGTAGGAGTAGCCCACAAGTCTGAGTTTCATTCCCCATTTCACCACCCAGTCCAACTGACCACCCATCAAATAATAGCTGCAGGCTTCTATCAGCAAAGGGGAAATGGTCTTTGGGGATCAAGCAGATGCTGCCTTCCACTGACATCATCATCATCATCATCATCATCATCATCTCTTGATCTCTAACATTAGCCTCAAGGTCTCTCATTTAACCTTTCCAGTAAAATACAAACAAACAAAAAGCAGCGACTCTTACAGATATTCAAGCTAAAGTCTAGGTCTTCCTTTGATCCATCCAATATGAGTGACAGGTTCATCTCTAGTCACTTGTCAGGAGATGCAAAGCCCTGGTAAGTGTGTGGCTCACACAGAGACCCTGAAAGATAATGCTAACCCTGTCTAAATAATCAAGACCCAAAGAAGGAACCGAACCGCTGCCTGAACTTCGTTTATTGGGGGAGGGGTGGACACCTAGCATTGCTCAGGGGCTTCACCTGGCTCTGCACTCAGGAATTACTTCTGCCGGTGCTCAGGGGAGCATATGGGATGCTGGGGATCAAACCCAGGTCAGACACTTGCAAGGTAGAAGCACTCCCATCTGTACTATCACTCTGGCCCCTGACCTTCATTTTTGAGTGGTGACTATCCTCCAAAAAGGAGGCTGAGCTGAGGTGCTCCTGGCCTCTGTAGCAGATGACCATTGGACTTAGCTGTCCCCACAGGGCCGTTGGTGGTTCAGGAGGGGGGGGGCAGGTTGGTTTGAATGGCCCAAGCAAGTGCTACTGTCTGGTGATGTTCCTGATGTACTTCCCTCTTCCCATAGCAAAGTCCCGCCCACCTCCTGATGTACTTCCTCTTCCCATAGCAGAGCCCCGCCCATCTCCTGATGTACTTCCTCTTCCACCAGTACTTCCTCTTCCACCAGCTGCCTCTCCGGCCCCCCAGGGTTGCACCTAGACGTGACCCCTCACCAGCACCCATGCCTCGCCGGGGCCGGAAGCCTCCGGGGTTGCCAGGCCCAACCCTCTGCTCTCGGCCTGTCCCTGCTCCTGGTCCGGGCCGTGCCTTGCCGATGCCCGCGGTCCCGCCGGCCCACTCTCTGCGGACTCACCCCTCCCAGCCCGAGCCCACCGTCTCTGGGCATCCCCAAACTGCCCCCAGCCGGAGGTTTCTGTGTCTCCGCCTCTGCCAATAAAGCACAGGTGCGCGCAAAAAAAAAAAAAAAATCTCTCCTTGGTTACTGAGCACTGTCAGTGGACTTGTTTTGACCAAGTTATGTGTCAATCTCCTAGTCCTTTCTCACCTCAGCCTCCAATTTAGGGCTAGAATCTATGTAATGTATAAGTGGGTCCCAGGAGTCTAGACCTACTGCATGAAAGAGAAAACTCTCAACAACTTTTCCATTGTTAGGACCCTCCTCCACCCCCTTTTTTTTTTTAACTTGTTGAAGTCTTATTGGAAAGACTTCAAATCCCAGAGTGTTCTGTAGAACAGGGGTGAGGATGGGTCAAACCAGATTATGTTGTTTATACAACTGTGTCTTCTGATCACTGGGAAACAGTGCCAGGAATCATTTTGTTTGTGGAACTTAAATTAAATCACCAAGAAGCAAAGAGCCAAGTAGGAGGATATTCTGCAGATAATTGATTTAATCATAGATGTCTTTTTTTTTATCCGGCTTGATTCTAAAGTTAAAAAGAGTAACAATAATTCCCAATCTAAACACCTAAGCAACTGTATTCCCTAGAAACACCTAACCCCCAGATTACATGATTCTGAAAACTGTCTTCTAGCAGAGAAGCAGAGCTGAAGGTCAGGGTATACAGCTAAGGGCAGGGAGTGGAAGGCAGAGAAGGAGGCAAAAATGGAGAAGCCGCAAGAGAGACCAAAAGTGCTCAGAGACAGTGTCCAGCTGATTTGGGAGCCCCATCTCTGAATTGCTTGGTGTAACTCTATACTTTATGAATGATGCTTTATGGTAGATGTTGTGGTACATGGTTTGTTTAGTTTTTTGCTTTTTTTTTTTTTTTTGGCAGTATCAGGAATTGAAACGAAGCCGTACATGGTTAAGACAATTGCTTTACTGAGAAGTTTATTTTTCCAGCTCGTTTTAGTGTACTGTGCTTTCACTCAGCCCAATCTCAGAACAATCTTAATGTTGAAAATTTCATTCATAAATGAAAGAGAAGGTGACAGGGCCGAAGAGATGGTGCAGGGCTTTAGATCCTTGCCTCGAACATGACTAAGTCTGCTTCAGTCCCCAGTATTCCAGTGCTTCCCTAAGGACTACCAGGAGTGATTCTTGAGCACAAAGCCAAGAGTAAACCCTGCACACAGGTTTGGCAGGAGGAAGGAAGGAAGGAAGGAAGGAAGGAAGGAAGGAAGGAAGGAAGGAAGGAAGGAAGGAAGGAAGGAAGGAAGGAAGGAAGGAAGGAAGGAAGGAAGGAAGGAAGGAAGGAAGGAAGGAAGGAAGGAAGGAAGAAGGAAGGAAGGAAGGAAGGAAGGAAGGAAGGAAAGAAGGAAGGAAGGAAGGAAGGAAGGAAGGGAAGGAAGAAGGAAGGAAGGAAGGAAGGAAGGAAGGAAGGAAGGAAGGAAGGAAGGAAGGAAGGAGGAAGGAAGGAAGGAAGGAAGGAAGGAAGGAAGGAAGGAAGGAAGGAAGGAAGGAAGGAAGGGAAGGAAGGAAGGAAGGAAGGAAGGAAGGAAGGGAAGGAAGGAAGGAAGGAAGGAAGGAAGGAAGGAAGAAAGGAAGGAAGGAAGGAAGGAAAAGTTGCAGTGAACTACTCATGGCCATACAGTTATGGAATGCAAAAGCTGGAATTGGAATTTTGGTGGATTTGATTCAACACTAAGCTTCTTTTCTGAGTCAATTATGATCCCAAAAGCATTTCTAGTCCTTATTCTTCCCTCCTTCCTTCCTACCATGAGGACACCGAGGCAGGATGACCCAACTTATCCAAGTGACACAGTGAGGGGCCGGAGCAATAGTCCAGCAGGTAGGGTGCTTGCCTTGCACACAGCCCACCTGGGTTTGATCCCCAGCATCCCTATGATCCCCGAGCACCACCAGGAGTAATTCCTGAGTGCAGGGCCAGGAGAAACCCCTGAGCATTGCTGGGTATGGCCCAAACCCCATAAACAAAGAACAAAAAACAAGTGACACGGAGTCAAGCCACAATTACCTGACTCAAATCTATTCTGCCTCATGGGTAGAGCTCACAAGAAGTAGGGGACCAAGAGCATGTGCAAGCGCCTCTGAGGTCAGCCCTTCCCTTCCTTAGGACTTTCTCCGTTTCTAATTCACCCCAGGCTCCACACTTAGGCCCCCTCCCAGGAATTTACTTTTCCCCTATGTCCGTGGGCATGCACAGGAGCTGGGTGTATGTGGAGACCCTATGACATTCCTTCCCTCAAAGGTCACCTAGGAAGGGCGCCAGCAACCCAAACTGGGACCTACCATTGCCCGCACATCTGGTCACCTGCATAAGAGGAGTGACCGAATTGGGAGTCATTGGACTGAGGCTCAAACCTAGCCTTGTCGCCCTTTTTAAACAGTCTGTTCTGGGACAGACACGTCCTTCCCAGGGGTGGAGGAGGGTGTTTGACTATATACATGTATGAATCCTCCCTCACCCCATGTTTGACCTGAGGTTTGTGACAGGAACTGACTGCCCAGACCTGCCTGGGGCTTGAACCCACCGAGGTCTCCGATTCTGCTGTCGCCTGGCGACGGGGAAGGCGGAGCTGGCGCCGCCGAGCGAGCGAGGCCACAGGGCGACTTCCCAGCCGCGCGCGCTGACGACAGCAGGTGATTTTCCTCCTCCCTGCAGCGCGCTTGCTCCCAGCATCTTCCCTGAATTATTTTCTCCTCCCCACTGTTAAACGGCAGAAAGGGTGGGGCCGCGTCCCTGCAGTAGAGACGGCGGCGGCGGCGGTGCAGCAGCATCGAGAGCCGCGGGGACAGTGCTGCTCCGTCTCGGCGGGAGCTGATCGCCTCCGAGTCCGGCGGGGTGGTCGGGCTTGGCGTGGACGCCCGCGGAAAGGTCAGAGCTCTCGCTCAGCGGTCAGTCCGGCCCAGGCCTTCCTCTGCGCCATGGCTTAAGCCGGCTGCCACCTCGCCCAGTCGCCTGGCTCGGCCGGGGTCCGCGCGCCGCGCCGCAGCCACAGGGAGGGGCGCGTCCCCGACGCCCTCCGCCGGCCCGGGGACGCCGCGTCCCGCTCCCTGCAGTGCCCGCAGCTGACTGCGCTCCACACCTTTGCAGGCGGCTCCCGGAGGCCTTCGCAACGGGTAATCGAGGGACTGACAGCGTCACCTGCCCGATTTCCTCCGGGGCTCTGAGGAGAGGAGCCCCAGGTCGCCCTAGCGCATCGGCGGAGAAGAAGCGGTAGGAGCGAGTTCGGTCGCTTGAGGGTCCCGAGACCGCAGGAAGATTCGAGACTTGTTTCAGAGACCGCAGGAAGAAAGAGAGGGAGGGTCGGCCTTGCAGCGCGCATCATGGCGTGGCCGTGCATCACGCGGGCCTGCTGCATCGCTCGCTTCTGGAACCAGCTGGACAAGGCGGACATCGCCGTGCCCCTGGTTTTTACCAAGTACTCCGGAGGCCACGGAGCACCCAGGGCCCCGGTGCAGCCGCCACCGCCGGCTCAGCAGCCGGCGCCCGCGCCCCCTCTGCGCGCACGGTCGCCATAGAGACGCAGCCGGCCCAGGGCGAGCTGGATGCAGTTTCCCGGGCAACAGGGGCCGGTGCCGGGGCCCGCGCGGAACGCGAAGGCGCGGGCGCCTATGGCAGGGGCTCAGGCCCGGCCCCGCGGACTCGGTGATGCGGCAGGACTACCGCGCCTGGAAGGTGCGGCCCGAGCCAACTGCCGGCCGCGCAGCTGAGTACCAGCCGCCGGATGCGCCCTTCGAGCGCGAGACCCAGTACCAGAAGGACTTTCGCGCCTGGCCGCTGCCGCTCGCGGGGACCACCCCTGGATCCCCCAAGCCCGTGCAGATCCCCGCGGCCTCCCAGGCTGCGGCCCCCCGTGCTCGGGGCGCCCCGACGCCGGCCGCAGAGCCAGGAGCGCTGGCCAGGGCCCGCCGCCGCCGACGCGCCCGAGCCTGAGGCTGCCCCCGGAGGCAGGGTGGCCCTGCGGCGGGAAGCCGTCGGGTGGGGACGAGCGCGACACGCGCAGGAAGGCCGGGCCCGCCTGGATGTTGCGACGGGCCGAAGGCCTGGGGCCAGAGCAGACGCCGCTGCCCGCTGCGCAGGCTCAGGTCCAGGCCCCCGACCCCGGCCCCGAGACTGGCAAGGGGCCGTGCAGCGGCGGACGCCCTCAACAGGCAAATCCGCGAGGAGGTGGCGACGGCGGCCGGCAGCTCCTACAGGTGAGATATGGCCCGCGGGCACCCCTGGGCCGTCACCCGGATGTCACCCTTCTCTCCGGCTCCCCTCCATCCTTGCTCCCCCTGCGGAGCCGTCACCCTACCCGCTCAGGTGCCTAGGCCTCATGTGCGCCCTCCTCCCCACCCTGTCCCCGGCCCCATCTCAGACCATCTCCCTTGACCCCCCAGCTCCTTTGCTCTCTGGTTTTTCCTCCCCGCCTGCCTAGATTTTCTTCGCGTTTCAGCCACCTGTTCCTCAGCGCCGCCCCAGCCCCTTAGCGTTGATTCCACTGTGCTTCAGTGTTGCCCTTCCTGACGCTCCAGCCCGCTAGCCTGAGCGCAGCTGCAGGCCTGGGTGCCTTCCGCTGAACCTCTCCCTCCCAGGAGGGAGGCCCGAAGCCCTTTTGTGTTCCCAGCGCTTTCTCTTGCCGGTTCATTTAGGCGCTTCATTCTCTTCTCCCTCTCTCCCGGTTGCTGGGAGACCTGCAAGCGCCACACCCTTTCTGGTCCCTGGAGGCCTCCGAGAGGGCCTCCCTCCTCCCCCAAACACTCAACCCCTCTACCTTGGAGTCTGGGGACCTTGGGCTTTTCCACGGTGAGTTTCCTAACCTGCTGGAGCTCTGGTCCTTCCATCATTAGATGGAATTGATTTACAGAATTGCTCACGGAATTGTCAGAGATTGCTCACAGAATTGTTGGTTCATTGATTGAGTTAACATGAAATAGCCACCATATTTTTGAGCACCCTTTCTGTGGCCGTTGTGATTTCCCATTTTCTTGGGCCCTGTGCTGTTCTTGGGCGTGTTTCTGCCACTGAGCCAGAGAGAGCCCTTTTCCAGCACATTTGGAATTCCTGGTAAATAATGCCTTCGAACAAAGGCTGTCCGCCTCCCACCTCCCTTTTTCCTCATTTTCCTCTTCCTCTTCCCTTTCTTCTTTTCATTCTTTTCTTCTTTCATCCTTCCAGAATTCTCCCTCTCACGGCCCTCACCCTTCAGATGCTCTCTGATTTATCCTAGCTCGCCTGCACTCTGAATGCTGAGTCCTGCCCTTAAATTTAACCCCAATCAACTACTAACAGATCACATGGACTCTGAGCATCTAACGCTGGCTTTGGGGTATTTGGGGAAGATAAATAAGGGAGCTGGACGTGTGTGAAATGTGGCTTGTAGGGACCCTCCTCTGCCGTTGCCAGCTGCCTCTTCAGCCGAGGGTGGCCAGGAGGGCAGAGTGAGTAGCTTTGCCAAGACCCTGTATGTACCCTCACGTCAGACGATGCCCTTCTCCAATGAGCCTAACAAACACCCTTAGATGCCAAGGTTGGAATAGCATAGGCATAATAAATGTTTAACATGACATTGGGTTATTGCATTAGGACATCCTCCTCTTGTTAAGGAAGTGTGTGACTCTCCCAGGTTTCAATGCTGGAAGGCATGTCACAATGGGAAGGGAAGTGATCCGATTTTATCTTCCTGAATAGTAGCTCCCACTTGACAGGTCCCTCTCGTCCTTTGTTATCACAATCACACTGAACACACACACAATCACAATCATATAGGTGATTCCCCCAGAGTGCATCCTTTTCCTTTAAGGTTCTGGGACAGGCAAAGACACTGGTCTTTTTCCTTGACTCACAGCCATGAGGAAGAGGCGTAGTCATCATGTTTATGTTGCTACCAAGGGGAAATCAAGAAGAAAAAAGAAAGGAAGCAAGTAGAAGACCACACACACTCACTCACACACACACACACACACACACACGAAGGTCATGGTGGGTTTGTGCTCTGTCATCGCTTCCTGCACTGCTTCATTCCCTGTGAACCCTGAGGTTGACCCACATCACAGATTTGGAGCTTTCTGCCTACCCCCTTTCTACTACTTCTCCCCATTCTACTACTGTCAGCAGATAGAAACCTCCCACGAGGAGGAATGAGCTATTCTCACCTCCATCCCTCGATTCCAGTCATCCCAGTTAAATACTTGGGGTTTATAGCCTCACTGGTATCTTCTCTCTGGATAAACATTTCAGTTCTGTGGCAGCGAGCCGGACCTTACAGATAGAATTACATGCATACGGCAAAGGTCTGTGTTGATGGGGCAACCATGTTCTTGTGGTATGTGAGAATGATTTTTATTTTGCTTTTTTGACCACACCCAGCAGTGCTCAGGGCTTACTCTTGGCTCTGAGCTGAGGGATCACTCCTGGTAGTGTTCAAGGGACCATATGTGGTACTAAGAATCAAACCCAGGTCAACCTAACTCAAGGCAAGAACTCTACTACCTGTACTATCTCTCTGGCAAAAGAATGATTGTTTCTAATGGCTAATAGAATTACATCAGCTTGTCAATAAAAATCTCTGTGCACCTCAAAGATTTTTTTTCAAATTTAGGTCTTCTGTAAAATTTAATTATGCACATGACTTTGGGAACCAGCTGTTTCCTTTTGCTGTGTAATTAGGAAGGTTTGAAAACATTAGAGGATAAATGTTATTATAAGGCTGATTTACTTAATGGACAACTTAAGTGCACAACAAATTTGATGTGATTTTTTTCATAAGAAAAAGTAACAATAATAGGCAATGCACTTTGGGTAAAGGAAATATGAAGAAATAATATAAAGAACTGATGCTTAGAAGTTATAGGTTTATCTTCACTAACTTCTCAGCCCTACTGTTTCACGTTCCTTTCTTTATTTTCTTTCCTCCTGTTTTACCTAGCCCTATGATGGCTATAGATGAGTCTCACATCGCCTCAGAAGTCAAGCTGGGTTTCATTTCAATGGTAATTTGATTTACAAACCCTTTTCTTCTGCCATGGGACATAAATCACATGGTTTACACCATGGTGACTGGTTCATCTCATGGGCTTTGCAAGTGACAGCCGGTCACACGATATCAGGGAGAGAGTTGCTTAGATAAAGGACCCATAATCCATCAACTTCATTGAATTGGTGTATAATGTAAGATGGATGACTAGCTCCATATCATGCAAATATGCATGCTAATTGGCTTTCCCTACAATATGCAATCCATATCATCAAAGGCCCTTTGACATGATGGTTTGGAGGCGCTTACCTCTCTGGCAATTCAGCTAATTCATAATCCGTACACATGTTTAGCTCTGAATTTTTTGCATTCAAATTATTTACCATCATGAAGTTGATTGATTTTTAATACATTCATATAACATAGAGGATATATGAAGTGGAGAACCATCTTATTTATTATTTTTAATATTAGAGATGGATCTCACTGGGCAGTCGGCTAAGATTTTAGACCTGGTGTTCTCAATTAGAAAATAGATGCGTCACAGGCAGAATTACAATTCCCAGCTCAGCCAACCCCATTGCCCTGGCCATCAGTTAATAAGGATAGATGGGGTAGCAGGTGCTTCCCATAGACATGTGTAATGAGGAACTTTTCTGGAAAAAATCAGTCGGAGCTACCAGGAGGCCGAATTAATAAAGCAGAGGCACAATGGTTGAATTAAAGAGCAGTAACAAGGAACTGAGAAGAAAGTTACCTTCACTATCTGCCCCATGATCGTCCACGAAGGTCAGATCAAGGCCGGTCGCCTGGGCTCGTGCTGACATGCTGGTGCCTAGAAAGCAGCGCCTGTGCCCAGACTCTCTCGGAGTGCCTTGCAGTAATATTTCAAGGCCAGTCTCAGATACTGCTTTTTCAAAGATGCCTTCCCAGATCCTGCACTCAGAGCTAATTTTCCTTTTACTCCTTCTTAAGCTCTCTATACTTCTTGTTGTGTGCTTGATGGGAGGCTGCTCTGTCCATATCTACCACCCAAACAGATCCCAAAGAAAGGCTGCTTTGTTCTCTAGAGACCTCTCTTAGCATGCCATTGAGCGGAGGAGTTAGAGGTTTGTTGAATCCAGTGGAAATTTTATTGTTTTGGTGAACATATATATTGATTCATTTCATTCTGTTTCATTTAGTTGAATTTATTCCATAAAATAACCTCCAAGCCCATACTGTGATTAGGGTGCTGAGAGACCTTTGATGGTATAATGACCTTTATGCTTATGGAAGCAAATTGTGTCTCCTTTAATAAAGAGAATACTGTTTGATCAACATAAATCCTAAAGCAAAATTCAGTACGAACTAGTGCTGGAAGTAAATATTCAGCAGGGGAGGCAGCAAATCTTAGCCTCACTCCAGAGACTCCTTCCTCCAAGCAATAGTTCTTAACTTTGTTTTTTTTTTTTTGGGGGGGTGGTTACACCTGGCAATGCTCAGGGTTACTCCTGGCTCTGCACTCAGGAAATACTCCTGGCAGTGCTCAGGGACCATATGATGCTGGGATTGGACCCAGTTGGCTGCATGCAAGGCAACGCCCACCCACTGAGCTATCACTCTGGCCCCAGTAGTTCTTAACTTTGGCTATTCATTAGGATACCTCAGGAAAATGACCTTAACCTGTTCTGATTTTATTGGTCAGTGGCATGGCCTAGGCATCTGGATTTTAACACCTTTCTCAAGACATTCTCATGTGCAATTTAGTTTACCACCTAGCTTCCCTAAGGCAAAGATTCTCAAACTTTTGCACAAGAAAGTTACTCAGAGATCTCCTGAATGTGGTTCCTGAACCCTGTTCAAATAGTTGATACAGTAGCTTGAACTGGGGTCTGAGAACTTACTTTTTTCTTTATTTTTGTGAAGCAAATAGTTTTTTATTGAAAGAACTTTTAAAAAATCTGAGGAGAGAGGTATTAAAATAAACCAGGAGCTTCTCCTCCTCCTCCTCCTCCTCTTCTTCTTCTTTCTTCTTCTTCTTCTTCTTCTTCTTCTTCTTCTTCTTCTTCTTCTTCTTTTTCTTCTTCTCCTCCTCCTCCTCCTTGCTTCTCCTTCTTCTCCTCCTTCTCCTTCTCCTTCTCCTCCTCTTCCTCTTCCTCCTTCTCCTTCTCCTTCTCCTTCTTCTTCTTCCTCTCTTCTCCTCCTCTTCTTCTCCTTCCTTCTCCTTCTCCTTCTCCTTCTCCTCCTTCTCCTTTTCCTCCTCCTCCTCCTTCTTCTCCTTCTCCTCCTCCTTCTCCTTCTCTCCTTCTCCTCCTCTTCCTCCTCCTTCCTTTCTCCTTCCTCCTTCTCCTCCTCCTCCTCCTCCTTCTCTCCTTCTCCTCTTCCTCCTCCCTCCTCCTTCTCCTTCTCCTCCTCCTTCTCCTCCTCCTCCTCCTTCTCCTCCTCTTCCTCCTTCTTCTCCTCCTCCATTTCCCTCTCCCCTCCTCCTCCTTCTCCTCTCCTCCTTTTCCTCCCTCCTCCTCCTTTTCCTCCTCCTCCTCCTTCTCCTCCCCTCTCCTCCTCCTCCTTCTTCTTCTTCTCCTCCTTCTCCTCCTTCTCCTTCTCCTCCTTCTCCTTCCTCCTCCTCCTCTTCCTTCTCCTCCTCCTCCTCCTCTTCCTTCTCCTTCTTCTTCTCCTCCTCCTCCTCCTCCTCCTCCTCCTTCCTCCTCCTCCTCCTCCTCCTTTCAAGAATTTACATTTTAACAAACACTGGGTCATTTGGATGCAGGTAAACTTCAGGCTTCACTTAGGAAAGCACGGCTTTTGAGAATTGTTATCTTTAAGGCCCTGAGTTTCCCATGTTCCAACATGGTGTCCTTTTCCCTCTAAGTCTTTATGTCCTTCCTATTTTGTCACTTTCTCTAGCAGTATTTGATAATAAAACTGTGTTTGAACTTTATATTTGGAACAAGGTAGGGATCTAGTTTTTTTTCCATATGGGAAAATCATTTATCCCAATACACTTTGTTATTGTTGGCCATACCTAGTGGTCCTTAGGGGTAACTCCCAGCTCCTCCATGCTCAGAGTTCATTTGAGTAGTACTAAGGGTATCATGTAGTGCCAGAGATCTAACTGGAGCCTCCCACATGTAAAATCAAGTGACCTAGTCCTCCTGCTCCTAGTATACTTTTAAATTTCAGCCTTTCAAAGAAAACAACAAAATCAATAATAGATTGTACACAGCAGGTAGGCCACTTTATTGCATGCGGCTGTCCTCAATCCCCAGCATCCGACATGGTACACCAAGCTACAGAAGTGATCCCTGATCTCAGAGCCAGGGTAAGCCCTGAGCACTACCTGCGCTCCACCGCCCCCCAAAAGAAATTTCAGCCTTTCTGCACCTTTCTCTGTACCACCTTATCAGGAATAAGATGCTATGTCTTCGCCGTTTTTCGTCACTTTCTCATATGCAGGAGTATCTTTCTGAGCACTGTGTTCTCTTTCTATCTTTTAGGGTGTTTTGCTACCATATCAGGGGGTTACCAGCTAGATTGCATAGGAATTACTCCTGGCAGTGCTCGGTATTTGGGAGATCGTGGGATGCCAGGTTCAAATCCTGGTCGGCCACATGCAAGGAAAATGCCCTCCCTGCTGTGCTATTGCTCTGGCCCCTGTATTCTTTTTCATCTAGTTTTTTACCTTTCATCTAGTTCATTACCTTACTTACCTTCTCCTATTTCTAAGCCATTGAAAAAGCATTTTTGTTGTGTCAGAGACATGCTCTTGAGTGCTTAGTTGTGACATTTGACAGCCTCATGCATGGAAGACAGACTCTCCACTGAGTCACGCCTTGGTCCCTCTTATTATTAGGATTCACTCTGGTAATATTCGAGTTGGAGAGTGTCTGGGGTCTGCAGTACCAGGATTGAACCCAGCTATGTGCACACATTCAATATCTCTGCTGCTTCACGGCTCTCTCCTCTGTCTTTAATTGCTTCATCGCAGAGCACTTTATTACTTTTTCTAATTTGGTTTTGCTCATTTGAATTCATATTTTGTACGTCAATCTTCTGTTTGGCAATATCTCTAGTTTTGTCTGTAGTCTCTCTTGGACTGTCTTTGAAAATATGTGTTTTTGAAAATATCAATTAGTACTTTCTCATTCCTGTATTTATATATCTAAAATGTGAATGTGTGTGTGTTGCTGTACTTGTTAAAAAAATCTTGTTTGGGGGTTGGAGAGATAATTCAGGAGGTAGGTGTTAGAGCACACTGTGTTCACAACCACAATTATGTCTTTAATAATATTGTAAATCATCTTGCTTAAAATAAAATAAAATTGCTATTCACCAGTAGCAGGCTGGTGACTCGAGGATGTTTGGCAAAAAGGGAGACCAGTAGGAGGTTGTTGAATAATCCAGAGTGAACGATGAAGCCTGAACTGCAGCTGTGGGCTGGGAGGTTTAACATAGGACAGAGCAGTACAGAGCACCATGCCTGATGACTACCAGAGGTGCAAAGGAGAGGACTCTGGGAGCTATAGCACAGCGGGAGGGACGTTTGACTTGCACAGGGCACCGGGTTGACCTCGACATCCCATATGTTCCCGAGCGCCTCAGGAGTAATTCCTGAGTGCAGAGCCAGGAGTAACCTTGAGCATCACCGGTGTGACCCAAAGGGGGGACAGAAAAAGAAAAAGGAATTGACATAATCCAGATGGTTGAGCTTCTGTGTTTTTTTTAACTGATAGTAAAAATGGCAAATTTTAATGGCATGCCCTGCCCCAATACTTTTTATCTATTGATCACTCTGATCACTTGAATCCCGTTACTCATCGATTTGCTCGAGCGGCGCCAGTAACATTTCCATTGGACCTATCACGTGCCAATGTAGCCCAATGGCATCTGGTTGATTCAGGAATATGAAGAGCCTCAAACCGTTCCTTCAGGGTCTTAACAAGGAAGTCCTGACCATCTTGTAGGTGGGGGCCACGTGATCTTTTTACCCGTGGAATCAGTCGGTAACAACTTAGTAGTTGTCTCAAATCGCTCTTTGGATTTGAAAAAAAAAGTGAAAAAAAAAGTCTTTCTTCACTTTTTTATAGCTGTTGAAATTTTTATTAAAGATTAGTTTTTTTTTCATTGATTCACCATGAAATCATTTGTATCACTTGTGTTCCTGTTGTTAATCAATTTGCTTAGTGGGCACCAGTAATGTCTCCACTCGTTGGGAATGAGGTCCATTATTGCTACTGTTTCTGGCATATCGAATATACCACTGGTAGCTTGTGAGGCTCTGCCGTAGCTCTGGTTCATCCAGGGGCCCAGTCTTTCCTATGTCAGACCATCAACCATCCAGGGCCCACGGGCAGAGCCCGGTGTAGACAAGCCTGACTCCTGTCTGCCACCTGCTGATAAAGTTGGGCACCGCAGCCCATCCACAACACCTGGAGGGGGTGAAGTAGACCATCACAAAGCTGTTCATGATTGGGCTTAAGTCATACAGTGTTCCACACCCATCCCTCCTTCACTGCAAATTTCCCACACCAATGCCCTCAGTTCCCCTCAATTCCCCAACCTGCCTCTGTAACAGGCACAGTTAAGCTTCTGCTTAGGGTTCCTGATGGTGGCCTAATCACAGGAACAGAATTTAGTGCAGTTCTAAGAGCGTAAAGGGAAAATAGTCAAGGGCAAGTGGTTCCTTTCTCTTTCTCACTGTGGATGTCATTGTGTGATTGGGCCTCCCGCTGTGTGTGGTGGTGCTCACCGGAGGGAGCAGTCCCATTTGGTCTTTGCACACCGGGCTGTGTGTTCAGCAAGTGCCACCTTTAGTGCTGGGACTCACGCATGATCATGGCCCACTCCTACCTCTGCACTCCCATCCTTTTAGTTTGTGCTACCGGGTCGCACTCTCAGATGTGGGCATTTTCTGGAGCAACGTGGCCAGGAATCACTTACAGTGTTGAGGATCACAGAGGGCAAAGCTGCTGGTGACTCAGGCAATGGCCCAGGGATGGAGCTTGCCTCCTCACCTTTGCCAGGCAGGCATTTTAGCCATGGAGCCAACCCTTCCACAGTTGAGTTTATTTTAGTATAGAAGTTGAGTTGTCAATAAGCTATCTGGCAAAAGTGGTCAGGAGGCGTGGAGTTCATGGATCTCAAATACAGCAGAGATATTGGGGCTGTATGTACAAATTTGAAACAGGTATGGGTAGTTATAAAAACTATGCATCATCACTGAGATAACAACAACAACAGCAACAAAACACCTAGCCATGTAGGGGCCAGAGCAAATAGTACAGTGAGTGCTTTGGTCATAGTACGTACCTTTCTTACCTTAAGTGACGTACCTTGCACAGTCAACCTGGGTTCTATTCCCAGCATCCCATATGATCTGCCAAGCACTCAAGGAATAATTTCTGAGTGCAGAGCCAGGAGTAAGCCTTGAGCTCCACCAATGTGGTCCCTGAACAAACAACAATAAAAAACCCTAATCCCTGCAGAATGAACCATGATGGACAGATATATTTGGGGGTGGACAGCAGAAGAAGTAGTCATGAAAAAGATAGAAGCAGAGATTAGAGGGATGGAAGGAAACTAGGAGGGAGACTCACCATGGAACAGCACGAGTGCCCACTCAGCAGTGCCTTTTGCTAATTTACTGTGTACTTAAGACTTTCTAGATCTTGGGGCTGGTGGATAGCAATATAAGTGCATTTGCCTTGCACGACTGACCTGGGTTCAATCCCCGGCATCCCATATGGTCCCCAAGCACTGTCAGGAGAGCCAGGAGCAACCCCTGAGCATTGCTGGGTATTACTAAAAAGAAAAAAAATGATTTTCTAGATCTTGTACAGTTAACTCTCAGAAATATGATAGGAGAGGATTATCACAAAGAGACAGAGATACAATTAAATCTTGGTTAATCCCTAGTTTAGGAAAAAAAAAGGCATTGGGGCGAGAGCGATAGTCCAGGGGGTAGGGCGTTTGCCTTGCATGCTTGCGGCCCGGGTTCAATCGGCACATATGGTCTCTGGCACCACCAGGAGTAATTCCTGGCGCAGAGCCAGGAGTAACACCTGAGCATAGCTGGGTGTGACCAAAAATAAAAAATAAAAGGCATTTCTACATGTAGGAATTTTTTTTTTTTTTTTTGCTTTTTTGGGTCACACCTGGCTATGCTCAGGGTTACTCCGGCTCCACTCAGGAATTACTCCCTGGTGGTCTCATGGGAACTCCCTGGACTGCCGGGATCGAGGCCGGCATGGGCCGACTGCGTGCAAGGCAACGCCCTACCCGCTGGGGTGATCCAGCCTGCATGTAGGAATTTAAAACAAAAGTGATACCAGTGAGAATTCTATATCTGCCGTTAGCAAATCGATGATGAGACGGAAGACAGTGATACAGTGATACAGTGACAGTGCCATTACGGAACTTATTCAATGACCAGGCACAAAGCTAAATTAATACAAAAAGTCCCTCAAAGATTAAAGATCCATCTTTATAGTTAGTTCAGTTTTGGCTTTGAAGTTATCTACATTTTATATCAATGTAGACAAAGTGGGTTTCTAATACCCTAATGAAGGATGAAAACTACTATGTGGACCTCAACTACAAACTAAAAAAAATTCCCACTGCTGGGATGGAGCAGCAGCACAGCAGGGAGGAGTTTGGCCTTGCAGGCAGTTCACCCAGGTTCTATCCCCCGGCATTCCATATGGTCCCCGAACACCGGGGAGTAATTCCTGAGTGCAGAGCTAGGAGGAACCCTTGAGCATTGTTGGTATGTTCCCAAAATAAGAAAATAAAATTCCCATTGCTCCTCTCTTTGGCCATGGTTCAGACACGATCTAGAAATCTCAGGATCCCAACTAAACTGCAGACATGATACCTGCCCGTGGCTGCTTCTTTGAATTCTCAAAATAAAAGATATGTAGTCAGAATTTCTACTCTGTAAAGAACATAGTAAGATATCTTGAACAATTTGGTACCTCTGAAGAATGGCGTAATTTCTTATACAGGGGGATCGTAGCCCAGTGGGTCCAGGGTGAATTTAATAATCCCTATTAACCTTCTGCCTAAGAATGTTTGATCATATTTAGTAAATTTGCTCTAACAAAGCAATTTAAGGTGAGATTTTCGTACAGGCCCAAAGCATTAGTTGCGAAGAAATAATGATGATCCAAGTCGCACCTAACAACCCAGGAGCTATGGCTTAATCAATACCATTACTATTTATACATCGCAATAATCGATACGATTAGCTCCAGCTAGAGGTAGAGATGGGGATGGGTGGAGGGTAGGTGAGGAAGGTCTTTGGTGGTGGGTGGGGCACACTGGTGATGGGATTAGTGTTGAATGATGAATGCTTGTAACAACTGTACTATGAAAAACTTTGTACTTTGTAAACCACAGTGTTCAAATAAAGGGAGAAAATTCCCATTGCTATTCACTCATGATGGTAGTTTTGCCATAATAAATATGGATCCCTAGCTGAGTGCCTGCCGGGCTGGAAGACTAGGAACTTCAGCCACATTCTCTCCAGCAATCTACAGCAGGTCGCAGGAATGGTTCTGTTGCTTCCTTATAGAAGTTAGGAGCACGTGACCTCTTCTCTGACTTCAAGCTTCAAGACTTTCTCTGCCCTGTGCTTCTTCCCATGCCATTAGCATGTAGTCTCAGCTCTGTTTCAATTCAAAAAACATTAAATAGTGTCTACTCTATATCTAATTTAACTTGATAGACTAACATCATAGTTTTTGCCTTCCAAAATCTTTATTAGGTAGAGACAAGTGTGAGAAAATTTGTAGGTGCTTTGAAAAAGTCTGTGCAGAGAAATAGTAGGGCGAGAAGGGTGTGGTCTCTTTGAATTAGGATTACCTGACAGAGCTCAATAGAGAGGAGCTAAAGAGGAGGCTGATACTGCAAAGATGAGTGGACATGTGGTAAGTGCACATGGGGAGGTGTAAACCGCCTCATGCATGGGGCTTGGAAGTTTCATGGGGTGAGAATAGAATCAGTAGAGGTAGAAAGGGTAGGTTGGCTGGGGGCCACTGTCCTCACCTAGAGGCAGAGGTAAGAAGCGGGTTGCTTTTGGGATTTAGAAAAGGCAGACAGGCAACATGGCTGCCAGGAAGAAGGTAGGAGTCAAGAGAGATGATGTTCTCCTGCAGGATCGCACCTAAGCGCTGGGGATAGAATATAACCATCCTTGGAAGCAGGCAAGAAGGGAGAGGAGAATTCGGGCCATTTCCCAGATTTCACACTGAGTGTGAGGGGGGGGGGTTGATGGAGTGTTCTCTGAGCTAGGTAGTACCATTCTGAACAAGTTAGGTTTGAGATGTCTTTGGAAGAACTGCATAGTGATGGTCAGTAGAAAGTGAAAATAGAAAATCCACAATGCTTTTACGCATACAAAGTTGCAGCAACTCTGAAGTCATTAATTAAGCATTATTAACTCAAACTTATCTTTAATAAGCCTTTAATTATTATTATTATCTTTAAAATGTTCAAGGATTTGTACAAGAATGTGTGTAACAACTGTTTTTTTAGCAATAGATAGGGCCAGAACCATAGTATGTGGATAGGGCACTTGCTTTGCATCACAACTGCCCGGCTTTGATTCCCAGCATCCCATGTGTTTCCCCAAGCCTCTAGGAGTGACCCTTTGAACACCACCAGGTGTGCTTTTCTCCTCCACCAAAAAGCGAAAAAAGAAAAACTCAAGGCTATAGATACGGAGGAAAAGGCCCGAAACATCTATCGAAGCGGGAGAGATAAATTGTGATATATTTTCTCTCTGCTGGGCTGGGGGGTTCTAATTTGTTCTCTTACACAGCACAAGAAATTTTACCAATGTCCTTCACGGGACTGCAGAGGAAGAGTATTCTTGACTCTGATGGGCCTAGGCAGCCAAGAGGCACCCGTAAGTGTAAGCAAGGTAGGAGAGTGACTGTTATGCAATGCAGTGTGATCAGGACTTAGCTGACCGCTACTGAGTTGGATGGTGTGGAAAGGGCCGTGGACCAGGGCTAAGGCAGCCTCAGAGCTGGCGGGAAGGACATGGGTCCTCCCTGGGCCTCCAGAGGGCACTTTGTGCCGATTCTGGTCACTGAGACCCATTTCCAGGCACCTACAAATTATACAATCATAGGAGCTAGAGCAATAGCACAGCGGGAGGGCCTTTGCCTTGCCACGGCCAACCAGGGTTCTATCCCCCGGCATCCCATATGGTCTCCAAGCACCACCAGGAGTAATTCGAGCGAAGAGCCAGGAGTAACCTCTGAGCATCGCTGGGTGTGACCCCTCAAAAAAAGCAGAAAAAAAAAGAACTATACAGTCAAAAAACGTGTGTTTTAGTCATTCGCTGTGTAGGGCATTTGTAACACTCACTTATAAGAACCTGGTATGTGAGGTTTCTCAGTGGCGACACTGCTTAACGCCGGGCAGACGATTCTTTGCTACAATGCCAGTCCCGTGCCCTGCCAGACGTTTCGCAGCATCCTGAGCCTCTCCTCTCAGGCCAGCAGCTCCCCAGTGTCACCATCAACAGTGCTGGGCTGTGCCACAAGGCAGGAGCTTTATCCCCCCAGCGCTGTCGCTCTGGCCTGAGAGCTGTCCTCCCTGGGGAGGCCGACTTCCTTCATGCAGCGCCTCCCAGCACGGCACAGATTTGGTTTCTGAGCACTGCGGGTGTGCTTCCTGAGCACACAGCCAGGCCCTGGGCACTGGGGCTGAAAAGTGCCCATCACAGCCCAGCTGGCCTAACATCTCTCTCTCTAGCTCTGTTGTTTGGCTGCTGCCATGAGCTGAGCCCTGCCCTGTGCTCTTTGTTCAACTGGCCATTCTTAGGTGCTTTCTGCTGCCTTCCTTGCCCCCTCTGTTAGTCCTGAACCGTCCTCCTCCAACAGCCTGTTTCTGCAGAAGGTGAGAAGTG
Organism: Cryptotis parvus; assembly: GCA_021461705.1. Lineage (NCBI taxonomy): Eukaryota > Metazoa > Chordata > Mammalia > Eulipotyphla > Soricidae > Cryptotis > Cryptotis parvus. The sequence continues at coordinate 414 of JAJIBD010030417.1, read as the reverse complement.
GGGGAGTCCCATTACTCTTGTCTCCGGTTTTCCTTGAGCCTTCCCTCCACAACAACCCCAGTCTGCAGTCAAGAGTTTCTGTGGCGGGGCCTGGAGATAGTTTAGTAGGTAGGGGCCCCTTGAAGCGGCCGAAAGCAGGGTTTGATCCCCAGCTTCCTTTATGTTCTCCCCAGCACAGCTATAGTCACCCCTGAACATTGCCAAAACCCAAACCAAACAAAAACGCGTTTCTGCGACCTATTTTGTGCCCAGTACTGTTGTCCACTATTTCATTCAGAAACACTGTTCTTTCCTGGGACTTCTCAGTCCAGGGACTTTGACAAATCTCCGCCACGCCCCGCCTCGTGACTGCTCACAGTTTTCTGTCTGCTTCCTCCCATCTACTGTCTAAATCCTTCCAATCCCTGGGCTTTT
>JAJIBD010030416.1:0-23991 GCA_021461705.1 Cryptotis parvus | reverse complement strand
AAGACACACCCTACAGGAAGAAATTACACTACTAAACATTTATGCACCCAACGAGGGGCCAGCGAAATACATAAAACAACTGCTAAGAGACCTCCAAAGAAGACATAAATAGTAGCACAATAATAGATGGAGAATTCAACACTGCTCTATCAACGTGGATAGATAGATCAACAAGACTGAAACTCAAAAGGAAATATTGGCCCTGAAGGAAGAAATGGAAGAAAGAGAGCTAGTGGATATATACAGGGGCTTTTCATGCCAAAAAAGCTGAATACACATTTTTTCTCTAGTGCACATGGAACATTCTCCAAGATAGACCACATGCTGAGCCACAAAGCATACCTCAATAAAATAAAAAGATAGAAATTGTGTCAGCTATCTTTTCAGAAAAAGAAAATGGAAGTTAACCATACACAGAAACAGGGAGTCAAACCAAACACCTGGAAAGTGAACAGCTCACTCCCTGAATGGGTCATAGAAGAAATCAAACAGGAAATCCAAAGATTTCTGGAAACAAATGAAAATGAAGACACCAACTATAAGAACTTGTGGGACACAGCAAAAGCCGTGTTAAGAGGGAAGTTTATAGCTCTGTAAGCATTCATCAGGAAACAAGAAAGGACCCACATAAATAACCTGATTACACAGCTGAAGACATTAGAAAAAGACAAACAGAAGAAGCCCAACCCAGGCAGAAAAAAAGGAAATAATAAAACTTAGAGAGGAAATCAATGAGTTGGAAACCAAAAAAACAATCCAAAATATTAATGAAACCAAGAGCTGGTTCTTTGAAAAAATAAACGAGATTGACAAACCATTGGCAAGACTTGTTAGGACAGGGAAAGACAGAACCCAAATAAACAGAATCAGAAATAAAAATGGTGACATCACAACAGAAACCACAGAAATAAAAAAAATCATCAGAGATTACTTTGAGAGCCTGTGTGCCGTGAAACATGATAATCTAAAGAAATGCATAAATTCCTGAAGTCCTATAACCACCCACAGCTGAAACAAGAAGACCTCCATACCTGAATAAGCCTATAACCATCGAGGAAATAGAAACAGTAATTAAAAGTCTGCCCAAACACAAAAGCCCAGGTCCAGACGGATTCACTAGTGAACTCTACCAAACCTTTAAGGAGGACCTACTGCCAGTCCTTTTCAAGCTCTTCCTGGAAATAGAAGAAACAGAAACACTCCCAAACAGCTTCTCACGAGGCACATATGACCCTGATACCCAAAGCAGGGAGAGACAAAACAAAGAAAGAAAACTACAGACCAATATCCCTGATGAACACGGATACTAAGATCTTCAACAAAATACTAGCAAATAGAATCCAAAGACTCATCAAGAAGATTATACATCATGACCAAGTAGGATTCATCCCGGGAATGCAAGGATGGTTCAAAATTCCCAAGTCATCAACATAAAGTATCATATCAAGAAGAAAACAAACCAACCCCATCAAAAAAATGGGGAGAAGAAATGAACAGAAACTTCAGCAAGGAAGAAATTCGAATGGTCAAAAAACATGAAAAAATGCTCATCATCACTAATCATCAGAGAGATGCAAATCAAAACAACAATGACATACCACTTTACACCACAGAGACTGGCACATTTCAAAGAGCAAGAACAACAAGTGCTGGCGTGGATGTGGGGAAAAGGGGACACTCATCCATTGTTGGTGGGAATGCCGGCTTGTACAGCCTTTCTGGAAAACAATATGGACTTTCCTCCAAAGACTAGAAATTGAACTTCCATTTGACCCAGCCATACCACTCCTGGGAATCTACCCCTGGGAAACCAAAAATACACAGCGGAAACACCATCCCTACTTTTATGTTCATAGCAGCATTATTCACAATAGCCAGAATCTGGAAGCAACCAGTGTGCCTGGAAATCGATGACTGGATAAAGAAACTTTGGCACATCTACACAATGGAATACTATGCAGCTGTTAGGAAAAATGAAGTTATAAAATTTGCCTATACATGGATGGACATGGAGAAGATTATGTTGAGCGAAATTAGCCAGTAGGGAGAGAGACAGATACAGAATGACTGCTTTTATCTGCATAACATAAATATATAGGTACATATTATGATACCAATATCCAAGGTCAAGTGAAACATATATCAGGAAGTCTTGTCAAAGGTGGAAATTATCACAAACGTGTGGGAGTCAGAGGCTAGGTAAGACAGAAAATGGAACAATGTACTAACAATTGTCGAGGGTACTAATGCCAACCTAGAACTTAGCATTAAATAGAGACAAAAAAGATACACATGACAACCCTTTAATGTATGTTCTGTAATCCATAGTCTGGAAGGGAAGGAAAAGAGAAAGAGAGAGAAATGGAAAGAAATAAAAGAACCTGCCATGGAGGAAGGCTGGGGGAGGGAGGAAGGGAGGGAATCGGGGACGTTGGTGGTGGGAGATGGGCACTGGTGGTGGGATGGGTGCTGGAACACTGTATGTCCAAAACCCAAATATGAACATTTTAATCGTATATCTTTGTAACTGCAAAAATAAAAAATAAAAAACAACAATGAGATATCTCACAGCACAGAGACTGGCACATATCCAAAAGACCAAGAACAACAAGTACTGGCATGGGTGCAGGGAAAAGGGGACTCTCACCCATTGTTGCTGAGAATGTCAACTGGTACAGCCTTTTTGGAAAACAATATGGACATTCCTCCAAAAAACTAGAAACTGAACTCCCATTTGACCCAGCCATACCACTCTTGGGAATATACCTGGGAAGCCAAAAACACACAGCAGAAACACCATCCCTACTTTTATGTTAGTAGCAGCATTATTTACAATAGCCAGAATCTGGAAACAACCAGTATCCCTGATAACTGATGACTGGATAAAGAAACTTTGATACATCTACACAATGGAACACTATGCAGCTGTTAGGAAAAATGAAGCTATGAAATTTGCCTATAAATGGATGGACATAGAGAGGACCATGTTGAGTGAAATTAGCCAGAAGGAGGCAGATATAGAACGACTGCATTTATTTACACGACATAAATATATATATAAAATACATATTAGGATACCAAAATCCAAGGTCAGGAGAAAGGTGGATCTGGAGGTCTTGTCAAAGGTGGAAATTACCACAAAAAGTGTGGGAGCAGAGGTTAGGTAGGACAGATAAAGGGAACAGTGCTGACAATAATTGTGGAAAGTGGTATTACACAAAGGACATAGTATTAATACAAGCAAAAGATATACATGATAACCTCTAAGTCTATGTATTGCAATCCATAATATGTAAGAGAAGGAAGAGAGAAGAGAGAGAAAAAGAAAGAGAGAGAAAGAGATAAAGAACCTGCCATAAAGGCAGGGGAGGGAGAGGGGAGAGAATCGGGGGCATTGGTGGTGGGAAATGGGCACTGGCGGAGGGATGGGTGCTGGAACACTGTATTGTGAAACCCAAACATGAACATTTTTGTAATTGTTTATCTCATGGTGGTATAATAAAATATATTTTAAAAAAGAAGGCATGTTTAACATTGTCTTAGCAATGTTAACACATATGTATTAATCCCATTTTTGATTGCTAAATGGGAAATACTATCATGCAAAAAAAATTTGTTTAACATTTTTAACATATATGTGGATAATCACAAGGATATTCTAAAATTAAACAGAATTCTTGAAGGTCAGATACAGTTTATAGCCAATCCTTGATATCCTAGAAAATTGCATACCACAAAATTGAATACATTTTCCCTTCAAATGTGTTATAATTAGATATCTAATCATGATCATTTAAAATATTTGCTATTAAAAATTGTTCTAATATTCTATCATAGAAGTAAAAAAAAAGACCTGAACAAATGAATGTCCAAGAGCACAGCTTGTCAAGGAACTGAAGATAAAACTTGGAGTACATGTTGAAAAACTGAACTTCACATTTGTTCTTTCTTACTTTTTGTTGTTGGGTCATCCCAGTAGCGTCTAAAAGGTCATGAGTGAGAGGAATTAAATCAAGGAATTTAATGTACATGCCAGGTATGTGCTCCTGCCCTTTCAACTATATCACCAGCACTCAAAAAAAAAAAGGACTCAAAATTACAGAAGGTGGAAAATTTCCATGATCTTTTGCTACCTGATAGATAATTTATTGTAATTAGAACTTAATTATTTACTTTTCCTTCTTCTTCACATTATATAAATTTTCAGCAATTTTTAAAATATTACTAAGGCACAGTGATTTACAAAGCATACATAATTAAGTTTCAGGTATAAAATGTTCCAACGCCAATTCCATCACCTATTTCAACACCCCTCTCCCAAGATTCCCAGCTTCCCATCAATCCTCTCAAGACCCTGCTGGTCTCTTTGACTGGCACATTTTTAAGTCTGGTTGTTGTGGTTTGAATCTCATGCTTTCATTTTTGTTGGTTCTGTGGTTCAAATAGATAGAGATAAATCACAGGTCTTAAAAAAACACATAGCAATGTATTTGTTATACAAATATAGGAAGAAACCTATTTTCTTTAGAATAGGTATGTAAATTGGTTATAAGACTGAGTGATGAAAATGCCAGTTCATCCTGATTTCAGAATTAGATTGACCTCAGAACTTCAAGAAAAGGAAACAGTCTATCTTGCTTAGAGGATTTCAGTCAGCTAAGAGGACAACATAAATTGCCCTTTGTCAGAACCAGGAATTCCCATGACATTTAGGAACCTAAAGAATTCAGGATATAAGTGTTGCAGGTGGATCCTGGGAGTAAACAAAATGATTTTCTTAAAAATGTATAGAAAATGATTACATCAGAAAGCAATTGGCTTTAGTTTATGCCAAAAGACTTTAGCACGTATGGCACTGCATTTGACTCCCCTAAGCACTCCTGAGCACAGAAACAAGACTAAGCTTTGATCACAACCAAGTGTGATCCCTACCATACTTCTAGAGACACATCTAATATGGTAATGAAGAGATTGCAGAAGTGAGATTACCAGAAGAGCACTTGTATTTTAAGTCCCTTTCTGGACCATAACAGAGGCAATAGAACATCCTGATTCAAAACACAGACCACAGACTCAAAAGGCCTAGAAAATAGCTGAAAGGGCTAGAGTTCCTACCTTGTATGCTCACATTCCTGGCTGGCTTCTAGCCGCAGGTCTCTGAGAACCACCTATGTGGTCCTGGGGCCCAGCATCCCTGTGCACATACAATAGTGTATCCCCGAGTCCAGGAATTGAACCATTCTAGCACAGTTGGCATCGGGAGTGGCCCCCTTGCTCCATAAATATTTTTGGCTGCTTCTTCCAACCACACCCCTATGCCTCCACCAATAAAAACACAGATTATAAGATATGACCACATTAACGTGTGGGATTCAGAGGCTAGGTAAGACAGAAATGGAACAGTGTGCTAACAATTGTTGAGGGTACTAATACCAACCTAGAACTGAACATTAAATAGAGGCAAAAAGATACACATGACAACCCTTTAATGTATGTTCTGTAATCCATAGTCTGGGGGGGAAGGAAAAGAGAAAGAGAGAGAAATGGAAAGAAATCAAGAACCTGCCATGGAGCAGGGCTGGGGGAGGGGAGGGAACCGGGGGCGTTGGTGGTGGGAGATGGGCACTGGTGGCGGGATGGGTGCTGCAAACAATTCAGTATGATTTGTTGGCAAAGTGCTACACCGTTTCAATGAAACAATGTATGTTTTAACTGAACTAAAATAAATACATGTTTAATCACTAAAAAAAAAAAAAAGATATGACCACATTAAATTAGATCCCGAACTAAACTGACTAGCTGGTTAACTAATCTCTTGATATACCCTGGTCTTTTTATCAGCTGTGAAATGAGATTAAGAATTTAGCACCACCTTCATAAAGTTGTTGTAAGGATTTAATAAGCCAATCACATAGGACACTGAAGACAGCTTGTGAGATGTGCATACCAAATGAACTCCCTATGATAAGATCATGCTGATGAATAAATGATATCATTTGGTTCTGAATTATCTTTTCATTTCAGTTGTGCTCAGTATTCATGAATAAAAGCAATTACATAGGAGGGGATAGGACTCACAGCCTTTAAGCAGAAGACAAATTCCATCGCTTTTCCAAAATGGCTCCTCATCAGATGGACGCCACACTCCAAATAGCAACAGGGTCCAGGAATACTGTTTAATTATTTATATTTTCAAGATTTTCTCTTGTCCTATTATATACCAAATATAGGACTCATGTTCTAATGAAGAGAGGGTGATGTCACAAACAGTTGCCTGCAGGAACACCAAGAGAACACAGATGAGAGACCTCAAAGGGAAAAACCTTTAGCCTAAGACCAAGTCTAATACCTTATTAACTATACTCACTTGTTATAGTTACATCTTTGGGCATATATTTCTTGCTTTTTATCTCAAATATCTAACTGATAATAGAGATCAAAGTGGACCTTATTCCTACTCCACATGTTTCAAAGAATGTCTCTCCTCTCATAACTAAGAACATGAGGGGGGATAATCACCTGATTTAAATTAGGAATTAAAGCTTCTTGAAGGGGATATCACTGTCACTGTATCACTGTCTTCCCATTGTTCATCGATTTGCTCGAATGGGCACTAGTAACATCTCCATAAGTCCTGTTACAAGCAAGTGTAACCCAAGGGCATCTGCTTGCTCCGGGTACAGGAAGAGCCCCAGACCATTCTTCAGGTCATGGAACTGAGGTAGATAATTGTTACTTGTTTTTGGCATAAAAAGTAAATAAAACACAGGTATCTTGCCAGGCTCTGCCATGTAGGTGGTATAGTCTCAGTAGATGGCTCTCCTCTCGAGCATTTACTATTATTTCTTGAGGGGGATATAGTTTTAGATAAAACAATGTATCTAAGTGCCAAACATTTGAGACCAAGTCCATGCTTATTATGGGACTCTCCTGGCAGGGCTTTGTTTGCTAAAGTTCCCAAAGCCTGTGATAAAGTCAACATCATGTTTCAGTTCAGGCCCCTCCAGTCCCACAACTGCCCTAGCACTCCTACCCTCACGCTGGCATATCTCACTGGGTTCCCCCATTGTCTCATCACAGCATCTTCTCTCTATCATGACTGTCCACATTCAACTATCCCTTTGTAATAAGGACACAATAATACTCGAGTGACATCATCTTACCTCATTACACCTGCAATAATCCTATCCCCAAATAAGGTCACATTCCAGGGCTTAGGAATTTATGAATTGAAGGGAAGATAATTCAATCTATGACAAAATGCCATATCCGAAGTTGTGTTTACATCCTGAATTCAAAAATGAAGAAATTTTGTGAATCAAAGCCTGGTAAATCACAGTTGACAGTCAATATTAGTCAAAAATAAGTTATATTTATTGCATGCTACTGAGACTCTAATTTGTACTCAGTGTTTTACTCACCAAAAGCTGATCAATATAGGATTTAGTTGTGGATTCATTCAGCGTAGTTCTCATGTCTCTGGGTAGTGCATTGTATTAAATTGTGCCCCCACCTCCCCCTCCCCCAACACATGAGTTCAAACACTAATCTCTAATATCGATGAGTGTGGCTATATAAAATGAAGAGATGCCATCCTGAATTGGGGTGGACCCTAATTTTAATAACTGCTATCCTTATTTAAATGGTACAACTATATATAAACACACAGAAGAACATGAAGGGAGAGGGAGAGATGGAAATGATGCCAAGAAATGCCAAAGATTTCTAAGAGTTCCCCAAAGCTAAGAGGAATTGTATGAACTGTGTCTATTTATTTATTCTTGAAAATAAAAAATAACTATAATTCATTAAACATTATATAGCTAGCAAATATGGTAGAACACCATACAGAATCATTCTATAGTTGTACTATTATTTTACAAGATGTCAAGCAAACTTACTAATTCTGTGATGAATTTTGTTAAGGTTTCATCCAATAAAACATTTAATATAGCAATGGATGCATTAAATTAAATTTTCCAAGAAGACACAACATTTCCATTTCATTCATTTCCACATTCTCTAATAAAATTATACAATTGCAATAACAGAATTTCTGACTTGAGTCAATTTTGTAACAACCAACCCTCGAACATTTCACAGCAAACCAGAAGACTATGAGAAGGTATTTTTCTATGTTAGTGATTTTTTTCCAGGGGTCTGTGTGGCTTATCACACCGCAGGACTAAAACTTACAAGCACTAACTAAATCTGATGTCGGAGAGTTGTCTGAAAACAATCCTCCTATGTCGTTAGCCTATCTAGCAGGGGCTGATAGAAATATGGTCCCTATAGATTAACACATTGTTCTTTTCTGTTGCACTGGACAGGAGTCAGGGTTTGTCTGGGTGTGTCTCTCCTGGTATTGGGCAGGTAGAAGTTAGGATTTACAACAGGAAAACAGGATCAGGAATTGGTTGACTCAGTGCTTATTATACCTGGAAGGTTGTAAGTACTAGTATGATCAGAAAAAAAGTGAAATCTGAAATCTTTGCTTGTAGTAGCTAGAGATCAGACACAGAATGTTTCTAGGAGACTAGACAGAAATTGGGATGTTTTACAATCAAAGAAAGACACAGGGAGAGATAAATCAAAAAGTACATAAAGTCAGTGCCTGGAAGGCAGAAGCAGCTGGATGCCACTTATCAGCCTGTATTACTCTCAATATGGGGAAGCCAAACCTCAGGGAAGGAAACAGGGAGGGAAAATTAGCTCTGCAGCTAAAGTGAGTGTCAGAGGGGGAGATACCACATACTGAGATTTCCCCTAGTTAGATCAATGTCGTCCTTCCCTTTCTTCCAGAAGATTTGTAACATTCTATCCATACTTTACCCAACTTTCTAGACATGAATTTCGCTAATCTCTGTAAGGAGATCAGTTTAACACAGAGAAAATACTGTTTGCTGCTGTTTTGTAGATATTTGTACAGCCTCCCAAACAGAACGAAAATCCCAAGGAAAAATGTTGAATTGATATTCTCAGGAACATAAAATGTGGAAGTCAAGAGCAGGAGAGTGGTGGGAATCATCAAGGAAGGGCAAGGGAAAAAAGTTAAAATACAAAAAACATTTGATCTCCAAAATACTCAGTAACCTGTATAAATAATAATTTTAGATCTTACTGCATCGAAATCCTCCTGTGATCATTTTGAAACATGACCACAAATTATTCCTCTTTGCATCAAGAGACAGGGTCCATAACCCCTCACCTAGACTGTAGCTTCTTGGACAAATAGTACATGGGAATGAACACACGACTTGAGGGAAAATCATAATAACCCAAGTCACTTTTTCCTGATTGGTTTGAGCTCTCATGTAATATACAGGTAAGATGTTTCATTCTCTGTGTCAACAGAGAGACACCATAGTTCAAGGTGCAGGAGAAGAGCAGCCTCTGAAACACTGTTGGTGAGGCACCAAATATTTGGCCCCAGATCTAACCATTTGAGTCTTCCTAGATGAGAGCCCAAACAACGAGGAGCGAAAGCAAGAGAAAGCATAGAGATGACAAAATTGTTAGTGTTTTACGTCATTAGGTTGGGACAACCAAGATTTGTTATAAAGAAAAAAAAAGAGATAAGTAAAATCAATTCTCAAAACTTTCCAACAGTAAAATGCTATGCGTGAACAATCAAGTTGCATGTGCATTCAGGCGTGCTCACATTTCATTATTTGCTCTTTCCCTTTAAGGATAAAATCAAGTAAAATACCATTTCTGCTGAGTACTCAAAACACTTTTGTTGTCTCAGTAGATATGAGAAAAATTCTTAAGGCATTTCCAACAGTATCTCTAGGAATATATGAGGTATTTTTTTAATAAATAAACAGTATTCATGGTTTGACTTTTCTGCAGCACCAAGAGGTGAATTTAAATATTGTATGATTTAATCTACTAAGAGATGAAAGGCAGCATGCCCTTGGTGTTATTTCTGTCTGCTTTCACAAGTTCATCTCTGCCTCATTGTAATTTTGATTAAGGATGATCTGTCCCTCCAAGTTTTGCATGAAGCAGGATGTGCCAATGTCTGGGGCCCAGAATTAAAGTTGCAAATTCATCCAACTAGGAATCAAGCAAAGGGTAGCTTCAAATTAAAACGCCAGCTCAACGGTGACTTTTTAGATAGAAGGACCACTTTAAAGTCTGCCTATGTGTCACCTGTCTGTGGGTCCCTTTTCTTACAAAAAAAAAAAAAAAACCTCAGCAATACTTCAGATAACATTTTTAGGAGAAGTTGATTCTAATTTATTTTTGAAATTTAAGGTCAAGATAGAAGATCCAAGACCCAAATATCCATGATTTTCCTTCCAATTTTACATCACTTAAGAAATATTTTGTACAAATTTAAAAGAGAACAAGGTCAGGGAAATAGCTCAAAGTGGGGGGAGCACACGGCAGCTTCCATTAAGTACTGAGTTCATGCACGACATTGTATGCCCCCCCACTCCTGCTATATTCTGGGGGTTCTGTGCATCCCTTAGTGTGGTCTGAACACTTAACACTAATGAATCTCTCTGGGAAACACTGGGGAGCACCCCTGAATAAAGTACACAAAAAGAAAATGTCATAAATTGGAATATATATTGGTACCAGAGGAAAAAAAAAATTCTTGCACTTTAAATTAGAAGTTGATTTCCCACTGGACTATGAGGAATCCTGTTAAAGAACTTTTTTAACATTAGGGGCTGGAGATGTAGTAGGGGCTGGAGAGATAGTTCAAGGAGTAAGGAAATTGACCTGAGTTCATCCCCTCTCCAGCACCACACTGGGTTTTCCAAGCATTGCCAGGAGTGATCCATGAGCACTGAGCCAGGAATAAACTCACAGTACAGTGTGGCAAAAAAAAAAAAAATAAACAAACAAAAAACCAAACAACTGTGAGGAAAAAAAAAAAAGCATTATGCTTCTTAGCATAATGAAGATGCTAAAGCATCTTAAGTAGCAGCTTAATTAAACTTCTCAATTTGTCAGCATGTAGGACTTCCCTCTCATCAGAACTCCACCCAGCAGACCAGCCCATCACAGCCGGGCTCTCGTGGCCGCAAGTGGCTGCGCGGTTCATCAATAAATGCTTTATTTGGAGGTGTTTAAAAGAGTTTGCCTCCCACTCGGCAAGCCTGGCAAGCTTCTCGTGTTGTATTTGATATGCCAAATTCCAGTAACAATTATATTAGGTCATTCCCATGACCTAATATAATGGTTTGAGGCTCTTTATGTTCCTGTAGCAAGCCGATGCCCCTGGCTCTCCTGGCATGAGACAGGACATATGGAGATATTACTGGTGCCCGCTCTAGCAAACAGATGATCAACGGGAAGATCGTGATCATGATCGTAATAGGGTTTTGACAAAACAATACATTCAACCAGCTCAGTTCTGTCATACATGCAAGGCTAAACATATATCATACCTTTTATTGTGGGGGAATACGTGCCTCCAAAGCAGGTGAAAAGACAAGCAAGTGAAGTCTTTCCACAGTCACTTTCAGAAGTCACTTAAATGAAGGAGAGCTCACATCACTTCCTGAGTCTAAGTCAACAAGAGAAGGTAGAACTCCTAAGACTTGCAGAGTCCTCTACTCATATGGAGCAGGAGAGTCTCTGACACAATGAGTGCTTATGTTTCACCATACTTGTTATTGCTATAACAGTGCTCTGAGGACAAGGGACGGGCTCTGCATCATACAATGATTATGGGACTACAGATATTTTAATTCGATTCTACTCTCTTTTCATTGGCGGAGTCTCTCCATCTGGAAAACCTAGCATGATCATCTTAGCCTGAACGATGACAGCTGGAATTTCTCATATCATTGTCAAAAACTAGTTTTAATGCAGACATTAAAATTATGTAAATAAAATATTTTTAAAATAATAATATATAAATATATTTTAAAATAAAATATTTTAAAATATTGTCAAAGTGATACATATTTTTAAAATACATATTTTAAAATATTTTATTGACCTCTTAATTTGTCATATTCTTTCATTTTATTTTACATCCTGAACTGTTATTTTCACAAAAAAAGAGTAAAAAATATTAATGGTTTCTATTATGCTTCTCTTCAAGGTGTTAGCTGATGTGATAATATATTAAGGTCTGATGTAGATATCACTGAGAGGTCAATTACTCATTTCTATTACCTATTAGGAAATGCAAATTTGGGGCTGAATAGTTACAATGTGGCATTTAAACCTCCTCATCTAAACCACATTTAAAACCACCTTCATTTAAACCATCCTCATTTAAACCATCCTGCAGTCTTATAAATCATATTTCAAGCAAAACTCTCAAAATGTTATGCTATTCTTAGCTCAGATTTTTTTTTATAAAAAAAAGATGTTGGTTTATGGAATTGTAACTAAGATGTTTCCATGGTTATCTACCTTTTAATAATTAAACTTGCTTCCTTAATCTCATTAGAATGAAAGTACAAAGATGGAGGAAACATTTCAGTTTTTTAGCTACTGTAAAGTCCAAAATATTTTGCAAAAATGTTTGGATCTTAGAAACCATTTTAAGCTCTGGCACACAACAGATTCTTCTCTTGTATACTCAGTATTACTGTTTTCAGTCCTTCATCAGTCATAGCAATCAGTCTTCAAAGGTATCAGAATTTTATGCATGATAGAGTCATTTAAACATCCTGGGAAGTGTGAAACATAGTGTGAGTATGAATAATGCAAAAATAGAATTTGTCTAAAAACCATAAAGCACCAGCAAATTGAATCTGTTTATTCATTTTAATTATTTATCAGACACATCCTCCTGCATCTACACTATTACCATAAGTTATCGAGGAAATAAACATTTCAGAATCGTAGCAGTAAGATTAATAACTAATATTTTCCAAAGAAATAGCTTTTTGAACTTATGTAAGTCAAGTTTTTTATATTTTAAGAAAAGCATTCAAATGTTTGTAGGCATTTACAACACAGGAGGTAATTTGTCTCCTCACAGCAGTTATAATGCAGTTTAAGGTGTTTTATTTTTAATTGAAATGTGTGTGCAAGAAATTTTCTTCTTAACATTATTTTGCTCTTCATGAGAGAAAAATGTGTGTGTGTGTGTGTGTGTGTGTGTGTATATATATATATATATATATATATATATATATATATTGTATTTTCTATGTTTCTCTATTTGTTTATTTGACAGGCACTCTCTGAGTGATGAATATGTGACAAGACATACCCTAAATTTGGGATATGAAGATGAATAATATGGATAAAGTTCTCATTTTTATAGAATTTTTAAAGAACTTATAAAGTACTCATTTTTATAGAGTTTTTAAAGAGCTTATGTGTACTTGTTTTGGTTTTGGTGTTTGTGCCACATTGGCTGTGACCAGGGCTTACTCTGACTCTTTGCTAAGGGTTCATTCTTGGCAAGATTCAGGGGATGATATGAAAACCCTAACTCCATAAACGGAAGTCAAATAAAACTGAGTTAGAGACCTCAATATCAGACTAAATCCATAAATTGCATTGAAATAATTATAGGTAGAACACTTCCTAACATTGAAGTTAGAGGCATCATTAATGATTCAATGCCTTGACCAAGCAAGTGGAAACAAAGATAAACAAATTGGATGGTATTAAACTAAGAAACTTATGTGCTGCAGAGGAAATGATAAACAAAATAAAAGATACCCCAGAGATTAAAGAGGATTTATGAGAAAGCAGATTCTACTTTACATATATATGTAAAACTAATTTCAGAAAGTATTTAACAACTGAATTTTTACACTTAAGCTATTTTATTGACCAGTATAACATTCCCTAACAATTACATGATTTATTTAAATATTTTCTCACTAAAACATATATATATATACATATATATATGTGTGTGTGTGTGTATATATATATATATATATAAATCAAATAACTTTATCCAAGACTTTATTGGTATTAAAAATACCTTGCTGTCAGGTATGACTCAGTACCATTCACTGTAAGGGACGATTAGTTAGTTTAGCACAAAACTTCCTAGGATCTCAAGGAATTCATTACCTAAAGCTTTATAAAAATTTTAGCAGTTCAGCCCTGCGATGCTGTCTATAGAAGTTCCTTGAAGAACTTGAACTTACAGGGATAAGCAAGTGTTATTCCTACTGAGTCCAATCATTGAGCCAATTTTTCTGACCGCTTAAATGCACAATTAATGGTAAACTTAACTTAAATGCCTAGTAAAAGTTCAGATACACACAAAAATTATAAAAAGGCATAATTTGGATTCTGACCTTTAAAGCATCACACTGTGACCTTTCCAGATATTCCAAGAAACAGAATAACATTCCTTAGTACATCTCTTTCCTTTTCTAACTATCTAATGTAGATTCTTTTTTGTAAATTGTATTATACCACCGTGAGATATACAATTACAAAAAACTAATATGCAATGATTCATGAATTTGCATGACATCGTTGTGTAGGGGCCACGCTAATCTTCTCTGTATCGTTCCATTCACTAAAACATATCGAACAAGGGAAGTAGATAATACTCTTCCATATATAATAGATATAAAAGTTACCTCTATGAGCAATAAATATACATATTTATAACTGAAAAGACATGATTTCTTGATGAAATTAATACTCACAAGATATTTAACTTTTGAGTAACAGTTTGTCTATAAAAATATATATGAATTCTCTAATAAAGATAATAATAGGCATGATGCATACACTAGAAAAAGAAATAATGTAAAAATCATAATTGGTAATGAGCTGCCCCTTTACTGATGGTTTTATAATAATATGCAACATGAAATAAGTCTGTCACGGAATGTACAAATAGCAAAAAAAAATCTACGATTCTCTCTAAGTGATTTTCTCTCAACACAACATAATCATTTCAGCACACAATTCCATTGACATATGTTCTGTGCATACAGTATAATACTAGAGTCCCTGCATCTGACTTTACAAAAGAAAAAACTGTGTGACCGTTCTTGTTTCATTTAATTTCTAAATGAAAATCCATTCATTTGATCCACAGTCTGGTATCCTCATTTCTTTTATCTACATTTAATAAATCCTATCTGAGCCTTCACCATAATAAACCAAAGTTAGATTCTGGCTAGGAAGCATATGTGAAAGCATGAAGAGCATCTCCAGAGTTTGGCATGTTCTTGGGAGATAAGTTGGAGCGTTGAGAAAGACATCGATACAAAATCAGGCCAACAAAAACTATGGAAGCTATACAGGCGATGCCTTCTAATTCACTGACCTGCTTGTGCTCAAAAGAACTGAAATGTCTGAAGCAGTAAAAAGATGGGGGTGGGGGGGAGGAATGAAAAGCTCTGGTGAGGTGACCTGCCCAGAAGGACATAAAATCTTCTGAGCAAATGTCTTCAAAGTGAAGCACATATCCTGCAGCACACAATGCAGTAACCTACAAGTGAAGGCACAGATTCCTGGTCTTAAGTATTAATGGGAAACAAAGTAAGAACCAGAGCAACAGTACAGCAGGTAGGGTGTTTGCTTGCATGTAGCCAAGATGAGTTCGATCCTCAGCACCTCATATTGTTCCCTGAGCACTGCCAAGAGTGATCCTTAAGCACCTAAGAGTAAGCACCACTGGGTGTGTCTCAAAAAACCAATAAATAGATAAGGAAAACAAAATAGAAACATTATTTCATGAGCTTCACTTTAATTCTCTCTGAACTTAAATAGATAAAACATTAATTGGGAGACTAAATAGTAGCAGTTTTTCTTTCAAATTGAGATCTCAGCAAGGGGAAAAGAGCAGCATATTTTGTTTTTAAAAAATCAACTACTTCGTCCTTCCTGAAAAAAAAACTGGCATGTGAGAAACACAATGAAGTACAAACTAACAACATGAAAACTAGGATTCTGAGAACTCCAATTTCTAACAGGCAGTGGATTAATAATTATTCCCTTATATTATCAGAGTCTAGGAAACAAGTGTATTATCTACTCTTCAAATATTCTCTCTCAGTCTTTTTTTTCCATGTCAGTTAGAACTTTGTCATCTTCTTTCTATATGGAAGCAGTTTTATTTCTTTTTTTTGGGGAGTGTCACTCCCAGCAATGCTCAGGGGTTACTCCTGACTCTGGACTCAGACATTAATCTGGGTGGTGCTTGGAGACCATATGGGATGCCAGGGATCGAACCGAGGTTGGCCATGTGCAAGGCAAATACCCTACCCGCTCAACTATCACTCCAGCCCCAGTTAACATTTCATAGATTGTTTTCCTTCACTTTTTAACCTGTCTTTCAGAGTTATCTTCTTCCCAAATACAATAATTCTGCTCTCCTGAAGCTCTGTGAATATAAAAAAAAAATCTTGTAATGAATTTTGACCACTGGTTTGCTTTCATAAAAGGTTAGGGAAACTAGAGATACTAAACGAAAAAAAGGCAGCAAACAGGGCAGGCCTACTCATGGAAAGTTACCAATTTAGGGCCTGAGTGACCTTTTCATCTTGAAGTAACCTTTTCATCCTGTTATCTACAAAAGGCCCAGAACAAATTCCTGTTAGAGGTTGGGAGACCCAGACCCCCACCTAGAACCTGCTATCTGGCTTGAATTGCCTGAATCGCATTCCTGTACGTACGCAGCATAGCCGTTGCTGACCTATAATCCCACACCTGTATCTAGCCACACCAAATATAGAAAGAAGTATTGAGTGTGACCTGATTGGTAGGTGATAGTTAACTTGTTACAAAGTGATTGGCTGCTGCACCAGACCTTGATGTAATATTTTAAATCTATTGGATGGTTATGCATGGGCTTTTCTGTAGCAGTGGGAATTATCTCTTAAAAGATCCTCCCTGGAAGGGCTCGGGGCTCTTAGCCGCTGACTGCTTGTGGTCATGCTATGAGCCCGGGTATACTCGAATATTAATAAAAACCCTTGCTTTTGCATAGGATCTGGTCTCTCAGAGTTTTCCTTGGTAGGTGCGGCGTTCTGAGGCTCCCAGTCAGTCACCCCATCAAGTGGTCAACTCTTTCATTTGGGGGCTCGTCTGGGGTTGGGAGTTGAGGACCCCACCTAGCCAGGATCTCCCTGACAAGACCATCCTGGGTAAGTTTGGTGCCTTTTCCACAGTGATCGCTAGATTAGTGTGCCAGCCGGCTCAGGAACTCTCGAGGTGACTGTCGGATTGAGTCAGCAGGCCAGGCGTAAGTCTAGCCGCCGTTCTCCCCCGACTGTGGTGACCAGACGTGTTCTGGGATGACAGGTCACAACCCTGGGGGGACACCCCAGTGGTGGTGGAGGTCTGGGGATGCCGGGAGGACTCCGTCTGGGAGGAGACACGAATGCCTCCTTCCTCCTTCCAAGTCGAGAGTGAGAGAAGTCGGGTTCGAGTCCCGGCCTCAGGGTGAGTCCTGAGAAGATCTAGGTTTGTAACCCAGAAACAGCAGGTTGGCGCCCAACACTGAGAATTCTCTTGAGCTTGTCACGGCAGTCTAAGTAAACCTGTTCGGACAACAGAAAATTCCAAATCCGGATTGTGAGAGTGGTGAGTGTGGGGTGGGTCTGAGTGAAGGAGGACCGGTCCGCGTGATTGAAGAAGAGTGTGAAACTGTATGAAATAATCTCTATCCTATTTGTAATTGTGACCTGTGTATGTTTGGTTATTGACATCATGCACCCCAAGGAATTACATTTCTCTCCCCCTTCACGCCTCACATAAGCAACCAGTGAGGCCCACCTACATCATTTTGGCTACTGCAGCAGAATGTTGCAGTGGCAGTGAGGAGTTCCACCAGAAGGAGGTAATCCGTGAAAATCTGCAGAGAAGGTATGCTTCCTCAGAAATCTCTAGGGGGGGGAGGAATGTTATAACCTCTGTGTGAGTATATGTGTGTATGAGCACCCTGATAGGTACTCCTATAAGGCATGAGTCTGTGGCTCCACAACTGGCACCCTTAAGGTCCCACAAAGATTCTGGAGCCGGGCTGGTCTGCTAAAGAACATATGGTCTATGGTGGACTGGCCCCTTAGGTCCCAAAGATTACGGAGCCCGAGTGGGCTGTCTGCCACAAAGAACATATGGTCTATGGTGGCGCTAACCTAGTGGTCAGCCGCAAGTCACAACTGCTGAGTCCATTACGGCCAAGTTCTTCACCGGCTAGACAAGCAACTGAATGGTCTCTGTAAAGAGGCACCCCCTCCTTTGCCTGTCTCGCGTCACCTATCACTATGGGAGGAAGCGGGAGAAAATTCACTACTGAAAGATTCTAGTAGACCAAATTTCAGCAGTCCTTTTTCCTCTCTCCCCTTACTAGCAAGAGAACTGGCTAGAGCACACCTGGAGGTCAATTAAAGAGCTAAGCAGCTTTTATCCCCAGGCAAAGAAAAAAAAAGGGTAAAAAGACTAAGAAGAAAAACCTCCCACCTAGACAGAAAGGCACAATCTAGTAAGAGATGCAGCAAATGTCAGCAAGGCCACAGAAGGTAGCAAGCAAGCAACACAGAACTTTTCTTCTCCCCGATCTCTTAGAAGCCCATGGCAGGTTAGGCCCAGTTCCACACACAGGTTGTGGTCATGTTGGATGCCCGGGAGGGGCCTAGGGACGTCTGTAGTAATGCAGAGATCACTGATCGAGAGCGTCCACAGCATGATGATTCTCTAAATTAGTGGCCAGCATGTGAGGAGTTAGGAGTCCCCTCTGGAGTGGCCAGTATGGGGAGGGGTTAGAGTCCCCCTTGGGGTTGCTTGTTAAAGCACTGAACCTCCAACTAGGTGGCCTAAGCAAAAGTGTCTTAAGGATCTTTGTAATAACACATGGCCTGAGTATATATCTAACATCCAGGCCTTCATGGTATTGTACCAGGCTTTGCAAAGAAAAGGAAAATGTCAGATTTGCTGTATGTGTGTCTTGGAAGTGAAGGAACCAGAACAGGACCCCACACCAACTGCACAGGCAGGAACCTGAGGTTTCAGTCTTGCCTCCAACCCCGCTGCCACCTGTGGAGCTTGCTTCCCAGGATTGAGGGCTACTGCTGTTAACGTGCCCCTCCCTCCAGGGACCACCTCTGGCAGCTCAGGTTTCCCCTCATAGATCTAGGCTTCCTAGAGGAGAACAGCTCAGCAAAAGTTACTTGCAGGGAAGCCCACTATGCCCCCAGTGGTCTAACGCAACTCAGGAGTGTAGTTCTCCCTAGAAGGGGCTAGTGAAGCAGGGTGTATTAAAAAAAATTGTAACAGATGGAAAAAGCTCAGGCATCTCTCCCCCGGAAATCTGGCCCAGCAGGATGCACTCAGAGCTGAACCTCTTATCATTCCAGACCTGCTAGACCCACCCAAGAGCTTTCCCTAAGGGAAGTGGCTAAGGGAGAAGCTGGCAGAGTGAAGGTCCACTTGCCCTTCTCAATGAGCTTCACGGGAGGCAAGCAGCAGTTAGGTGGCTGGTTTTCTCAACAAAGGCACTTTCTTGACCCATGCTTCATGTAAAAAAAAAAAAAAAAAAAAACAGGCAGGGGACAGAGGCTGGTGCAGGCTGAAAAACTCAGGGTGAGGTCCAAACCGGTGGAGCAGGGCTATTTCCCTGGGGGACTGCCCTTCCTTTCTCAGTCTATCAGTTTCCTCTACCCTTCCAAAAGGGTCAGATCATAAATAAAGATCGATCGATCAACTGTATGTGTGTGTGTGTGTCCTCGCAGTGTGTGGTGGCCACCAATTGTTTGTAGTTAACTTGTCTGTGTAAAACATTGGAGTGTTTAATAAAACCAAATTGGAATAAAAAACAAATTGTTAAGCCAGGGATAGGCAATGTGTTCTAAACTGAGTGTTGAGCATAAGGAAAAATTGACGTGTTCAATCTAAATCTTATGGTAAAAGGTTAAAAGATCTAATTGTAAAACCCTTTAAGTGTTCCTGATCCCTGAAATTCTCTCAGCTCCAGAACTTGTGCTGTTTAGAGAGGGTGGGAGCTAGAGCCAGAGTCAGAAAGGGAGATAAGAACCTTGTGAGATAGTGCAGAGCTTTACCTCATAAGTCTAGGTTAAATTCTAATGAGAAATTAGGCCGTTTTGAAAATAGCTAAGGTATAAGGACTATTGCAGTTAAGTCAAGGGAAGGTCTTGTCTTCCGTGAAGAATTGTTAGCTCAAATGTTTTCTTATGCTGGTGTGTTAAAAGGTATTTCTGCAATAGACTATTACCTCAGACCTCAGCCCACTAGTTTGAAGCCACAGCATTGAGCCTCGGTAAAAGTTTTAAATATATCAGGCTTTCCAGGTGGAATCCCAGAGTAGCCTCAGGGCTGAAGCTAGGAATGTTCGTTTAAATTTAGTGGCTTCTAAACATGGAAAATTAAAAGAATTGTGGGAGTAAATGACAGCAATCAGTTTTTTTTTAGACAATGTTGCCCTCTGCTCAGTACATGCTATTATTGAGATAGTTTTAATACATGTGAGCTTTGTCAACAGGTATCAACCTAGTTTTTGCCTTGAAAGTCATAGTTATTCACAAGTGTGAAATCTTTACTGTTACTTGGTAGTAATCTTTTGAGTATTTTAACTTTGCATTGTTTGTGTTCCTGAAAATTGGAATTCTACAGATAAAATTTTTAATGTTTTCTGGATAATTTCTAATATGAAGTGAACTTTTGCCAAGTAAATGTAAAAAGAACTTTTATTGTGAGCATCTCAGCCTCTTGAATATGTATGGAACTGATTTAATGCTTTAAAGTAGTTTTTGCTATGCTAGATAACATGCTAACTAGCAGCTTGTTTCCAAATTTGGGAGATTCATCTGTATTGAGCTCTGTAAAATAAGGGAAGTTAATACCTTTAGGGTGTAACTATAAGGAGTCTAGATAATGCATTTTAAGTAACAGAAAGATAATGGATGGAGATGTCTGTGGAAAAAAGGAAGGCATTCTGTTAAAGTGAAGGCTTGTTTTTAAAATAAAATGCAGGAAAGTTACAGGACAGAATGAATGTACAGGAATGTGTAGAAGGTCTGAGAATGTTAAGTAAACAAACTATAAAACTCTTTTTTTTTAATTTTTTAAAAATTTTTTATTATACCACCGTGAGACATACAATTGCAAAGGTGTTCACAATTGGTTCTTGGTAATACAGTATTCCAGCACCAATACCTCCAGCAGTGTCCCATTTCCACCACCAATGTACCCCCACCCCCTCCCACCCACCCCTAGGCTGCCTCAACAGCAGGTAGCCCTGTTTCTTCTCTTTCTCTGTCTCTCTCTCTCTCTGTCTCTGCATCTCTCTCCCTCTTGTTTTACACATTGTGGCTAGCCCTAAAGATATTTAGAGTTTATCACTTAAGTCTCTTTGTGTATATTCAATGGTGAGTTTTAATCTGTCATTACCATTTCACACATTTAGTAAAACACTGGTATCTATTTATATCCTATTAATGAATGCAGTCATTCTATATCTGTCCTTTTCCTTCTGACTAATTTCACTCAGCATGATAGTCTCCATGTCCATCCATTTGCAGGTAAATTTCATAATTTCATCTTTTCTGACAGCTGCAAGAAACTATAAAACTCTTATCTGAAGAACTGTTCTAGTACCTTTTTGGTGAAATCTATGGTAAAGATATTAGACAGATGGTATGGACCCCTGTTACAGTGCTCCTAAAATTGAGAATTAGGTTTGACATGGGATTAAATGAATTATACCTGATATTAAACTCTATGTTCTATTTCTACTGATCTTTATGCTTCTTTTGAGTAGTTCTAACAGCAAGTTGGTAAATTACACTTCATTGTGAGTGAAAGTGAAATATATGCTTTTCTCTCTTTACACCTTCAGTATGTCTTTTAATGTTTCATGGCACTGTGTTGGTTTGCATAAACTCAGACAAAAAATATTTCCTTTCTGTAATAGGGCCTAGCCCTCATGCAGACAGGAAAGCCAGTATGGGACCCCAAGGCCCACTTCCAGGGAAAACAGGAGTCAAAGGGATTGGTCTAAGTGACAGGAGCAGGTAGTTATAACAGGTACAGTTACAAGTACCCTACAAACCTCAGGAAGACCCTAAAGGCAGGCCAGCTCAAGGAAAAACCGAATATCATCTCTGCTGTGAAGAACGAGGAATCTGCCAATCTGTGATGACTGACAACTGCCTGGGCCATGCAACAAGGAAGGCTGCTGCAGTAGGGAATGGCTTCAGTCCCAAAGAGGGATGTGGTCACTCTCTGCTCCACCCAGAAAAAGAGGCTCGAGGTCACCTGTAGCTCATCATGGAACCTGATCTTCATGTTATGGCCAAGCCTGGGGTAGCCCTGACGTGACAGGTAAAAGACATTTTTCCCTGCTCTGCCTTAGCCAATCCCCAGGACTTCTTGGTAGTAACAGGGTACCCTAAGTGGAGAGTTCTCCAGTCTTGCTGTGTTTATGCAAAAGAACCAGTCAGGTTTATTAAGTCATTTGACAAATTTAAAGTAAAGGTGGAGAGAAAACCATATTTCTATAACTTTTGTAAAGATCAGATTCTAAATCTACAGAAAGGTAATTGAATAAATGTATCCAAATAGGCTTGATTTAAAAGGTAACCCCTTGGCTAATCCAGGTAGACCAGGAACATCAGCTAAAAGGCAGACATGCTCTTAAGTTTGCTAATAGGCCAAGGGTTTTCAAGTTAACATCCAAATTGGTTGGATGCTTATTCTTAGTTCTATGAGTACACAGTCATTTGGAAATTCTAAGATTCATAAGGATTTTAAAAGCTTTTAATTCTTGAGCCATCATGGTACCAATACCTCATCCAGTAACATTAGGGAATAACAATTGTCCATGGGAAGGGACAAAACAGGGCAGTTTAGAGTAACTCAGAACTGTGTTTTATGTGTCATAAATCTTAAGGATCGACAATTTGACTTTGTGCAAATGTTCAGATGATCAGCGTATAGTCATCTATTGGTTCTAACACATTCAGTGAGAGGGGCAAGGCTTTTCTATGTTGTACAAAAAGCCAGAGAGGTGGCTTGGTGTTTCTATGAGAAAAATCTGGACACAAAATGTTTGCTTCAATTTGTATTACCTTAACACTGTGTTTTCTAAAACAGCAAAAGTATTCTGCCCTCACTAGGGCAAGAGGGACTTTTTACTCCTCCAGGGCCTAATCATTTTCTAAGTAATGTTCTTAACCTAATTGATCTGGTCTTTTCTTGCAGATAATAATAACTTCAGAAAATCTGATCCATTCATTGCATGGGACCCATTTGGAGATTTCACCCCTTGCACAGGCAGGGTCTACAGTCCCTTTGTCAGCATGAAACAGCTCCAGAAGATGGACCTTCACCCATTTTCCCTTAAAAAATATAAGGTGGTGAAATCTCTTGAAAGAAATATGATGTGGATAGATTGACAGGAAAGGGCCCCGTGGCAGTGAAGCAACCTAGCCTAGGAAGAGTGCTGCTTCTACGCAGACCACTCTGGGGTAGTGAAGGAATCCATGGCACAAAGAAAAAAAAATTGGATGAGCAAAAAAAAAAAGAAAGAAAGAAAAGAGAGGGGTGATTTGAGTCTTGGTTTTGAGCAGTCACCTGGCTAACTACCTTGCTTTCAGCCCTAGCCGGGCCCCTCATCATATTCTTATTGATTTTGACAATTGGGCCTTGCCTTCATAATAGGCTACTTGCATTCATCAGAGACCGGGTGGGTGAAGTCAAGTTGTTAGTACTCAGGCAACAATATCAGGCCCTATGGAGTGAAGGTCTCTAATGGTCTCTAGGATTAGAAGACCCTCCTAAAGAAAAGGGGGAATGAAAGAAGGCAGCAAACAGGGCAGGCCTACTCATGGAAAGTTACCAATTTAGGGCCTGAGTGACCTTTTTCATCTTGAAGTAACCTTTTCATCCTGCTATCTACAAAAGGCCCAAAACAAATTCCTGTTAGAGGTTGGGAGACCCAGACCCCCCACCCAGAACCTGCTATCTGGCTTGAATTGCCTGAATTGCATTCCTGTACGTATGCAGCATAGCCGTTGCTGACCTATAATCCCACACCTGTATCTAGCCACATCAAATATAGAAAGA
>JAJIBD010030414.1:0-18614 GCA_021461705.1 Cryptotis parvus | reverse complement strand
CTATAACTGCTACATCCTTCATCAGTATTTACACAGTAGAGAGAGATTTCATTTGCATGAACCCTGGCTAAGGGCATATAAATAGCTTAAACTATAAGTAGATTAATCAGCAGAGATCCCAAGCTATCTAGGCCCCTTCATCCAACAGATGTTGAAAATAATTTTATATCTGAAAAATGTAATATTTACATGGAATAATTTAAATAAAACACATTCATCTGTTTTCATTAAACTATAATTTTTAGTGTATGGTGCTCAAAGTTAATTGATACAAGTGCCAGATTTTTTCCTTCTATATTTGTAATAGCTATTTCTTTTTTTTTTTTTTTTTTTGCTTTTTGGGTCACACCCGGCGTGCTCAGGGGGTTACTCCTGGCTCTGCACTCAGTAATTACTCCTGGCGGTGCTCGGGGACCATATGGGATGCCTGGGATCGAACCCGGCCAGCAGGCCTGCCGTGCAAGGCAAACGCCCCTACCCGCTGGGCTATCACTCCGGCCCCTGTAATAGCTATTTCTGATTTAGGTTTTATTGCTCTCTTTGTTTTTAGTATATCAGGTAGAGCTTTACCTCACTTAGAGAAACCTCCATCTTATTCATCAGAAATGCTCAGCAAGCAAAATCACCCATTCTAAATTTTGCTACACTCATAAGAGGATTCCCAAATGACTTCATAGTAAATTTCCTAGATATTTAGAGAAATTTTAGAAGGAATACACCAAGGTGATTCTGAGTGTCTTGTCCTCTGTTTACTGAAAAGGTCATGCTCTCCTGATTTTTACCAAAGTGTCCTTTAGCATCTTTCCTATTGTGGATCTCAACATTTCATAATAAACCAGTAACAGGTTTTCAGCATGCATGTCATCTACTTAGTCACAGGAAGCAAACTGGGAATATATTTTTTATTTAACATATTAAAATACATTTTAATTTGTTTACATTGAACATAGAGTAATGTCAGACATTTTAATTACATAATCATGTAGATATTACTTTCATTGAGATTACTAGTACATTGAATTTTTTACAAATATGTGTAAAGGAATTTATTATACAAACTAGAGACATTTCCTACATCATATTTTGAAAATGTAGGTTTATTGCTTTAACATTTACAAAATAATATACCACCACATTTGCTTATGTGCATATGCAATTTTTACATAAATTGGTCATTATTAGAGTAAACATATTAGAATAAAAAATATTGTGTGTACTCAGTAGCATAGATGTCATTTAGTATAGAAGTCAAAGAATGTAAGGACATTATCTTCAGGTATTTCACACAGATGATATTAGATCATAATAATAAATATTAGTAATATAATTTTATGGACTATATTCTCTATAGGCTAGTTAAATCTTATATATATTTAAGAACCATCTTTCTTGATCCTTATAGCAATTCAAGAGGGCAATTGTTATTATCTCTATTTAAAATATTTAACAAAAAGAAACATGGACAATTTCATTTCATGGCTTTGTGTTACATGGCACGAGAAAATGTAGAAGAGAAGCTGCTGATGCAGGAACCAAGATGGCAGGTCTGTGTGTTGGTCTGTGTTTTCCAGTTTCTTCAGGATTTCCAAAAATGTATATACTGAAAAGCAAGATTCTCACACTCAGAGTTATAAAACAGATAAGTGTATTGGATAGTAGAAGACAAAAAAACACACACCAGAAGGGAGGAAATAAATATAAAACTATGTGACTTTTAAAAAAAAAAAAGGAATATTGGGTCTTTTTGGGTCTTTATGTTCACTTTTCAAAAAGATTGACAGAGCATTCCTGTTTGCTTTCCTGATAGCTTTTAGTTTTCACCAAGAAGTATTTCCAAAATTAACATCTTGCATACTCCTTAGGTTGCTGGTGATTGCTTTAGATATTTTAGATTATATATTTCACTTTATGATCAGATATTGTCCCATTGTCTCTAATGAGTCCAAGTATTGGGGCAAATTTATGGCCTTGCTAAATCATAAACATCCAAATTCTCAGAAAGAGTTCAGGAATTTGCAAGAATGATGAACAGGAAGATAGTGATAGAGATAGTTTAAAATGTACAATGGCAACAGTTAAAATGAAGCTGCTTGCATTTGGCAATAAGAAACTGAGGCTTACTCTTTCACTAAGAACCTTATATCTTAATTAAGATTAAGTATGTCAATTTTAAGTAAGTTAAAAGTATGTTAATTTTGATTTATAACCAGAAGCCAGAAGCTTCTACAAGCTGTTTACACGAGTCATCCTGAACAGGATTAGCAGAACACTAGATGAAGGTCAACCATGCGAGCAGGTTTCCGGAAAGGATTCAGCACAATCGACCATATCCACACGGTAACCAAGCTCATTGAGGTTTGTAGGGAGTACAAGATGCCACTCTGTCTCACATTCATTGATTTACAGAAAGCCTTTGATTCTGTGGAGACCGAAGCAGTCATCGAAGCCCTAGTCAAACAGGGTGTTCAAACCCAATACATCAAGATCCTTCGTGAGCTGTATTACGGATTCACCACCAGGATCTCACCATTCTACAAAGAAGTGATCATTGATGTCAAAAGAGGGGTTCGACAGGGGTGATACCATCTCACCAAAACTCTTCAGTGCCACCCTCGAGAACATCATGACACAATTAGAATGGGAAGGAATGGGAGTGAAGATAGATGGTAGGCAACATACACCACCTCGCTCGCTGATGACATCGTTCTAATAACACCAAACATTAGCAAGCGGCACAAATGCTGGCTGACTTTGACCGAGAATGTGGAAAGGTAGGTCTACAGCTGAATCTGAAGAAAACTATGTTCATGAGAAATGAACTAGTTCCAGAGGCCCCATTCACTCTCAATGTAACAAACATCTCTGAATGCAGCAGTTATGTGTACCTAGGTCGAGAAGTCAACATGATGAACGACCTAAAACCTGAGCTGCGCAGGAGGAAGAGAGCGGCATGGAATGCCTTCAAAGGCATCGAAGAAATAGCTAAAAAGGACAAAGAACCTCCAGCTCCGGGCACATCTCTTTGACTCCACCGTTCTCCCTGCATTACATATACGCCTCAGAGACCTGGGCCCTACGAAAGCAGGATGAGAATGCTATTCGGGTCTCCCAGAGAGGAATCGAAAAGAGCTATGCTTGGAATATCACGCCTCACTCAAGTCACTTAAGAGAAGGAATCGGAGTTCTGACCTCCGTCGCTATTCCAGAATCAGGGATGCTGTCTCGTTTGCCAAGGCATCGAAAAATCAGATGGGCTGGACATGTAATGCGATTTGGAGACAACCGCTGGACTAGAGCCGTAGCGACTAGATCCCACGGGATGTCAAAAAGATCACGTGGCCGCCCACCTACAAAATGATCAGACTTCCTTGTTAAGACCCTGAAGGAACGGTTTGAGGCTCTTCATATTCCTGAATCAACCAGATGCCATTGGGCTACATTGGCACGTGATAGGGGTCCAATGGAAATGTTACTGGTGCCCGCTCGAGCAAATCGATGAATAACGGATTCAAGTGATCAAGAACACCCTTCTCTCACATCAGAGACCTCAGTGAAGGTGTAGAAGATGTGCACAAGCTTTCCTTACAGTCCTCCACGTGGTATTCAGGGGACCCAGTGTCCCCCTTCCTGATCAGGACCAGGGCCTGGTGGACTCAACTGCCTCCACATCATCACCCCATTCAGGAGCAGGCCTCAAGCATGGAGCCTGCAGTCGTCCTAAACACCCTCCCAAAAAGGGAACATGAGGGAAGGGGGAGGGGAAAATGGAGATATGAGACATTCTCCAGGGCGAATCATACAGACTATTAGCCAAACCTAAAATTACAATAAAATAAAATAACTAATGGGGGTAAAACTGGGTAAATTCATGAGATGTGCAAATAAAATAATATGATCTGAAATACACATTCAACAATGAAATTAAAAAAAATAAAATCATAAATACTTGAGAGTATGCTACCTGCATGGCAGAGCCTGGCAAGCTACCCGTGTCATATTTGATATGCCAGATACCAGTAACAATTTTAGACCTCATTCCCATGACCTGATGGAATGGTTTGAGGCTCTTTATGTTTCTGGAGCAAGCAGGTGCCCTTGGTCTCTACTAGCATGAGACAGGACATATGGAGATATTACTGGTGCCCGCTCGAGCAAATCGATGATGAACGGGAAGACAGTGATACAGTGATACAGTGAACCAGAAGCCAGATGATGATAGATAGATAGACAGACAGACAGAAAGACACAGACAGACAGACACAGAGAGACAGACAGATAATAGACAGATAATTAGACAGATAGATGATAGATAGGAGAGATAGATAGATAGATAGATAGATAGATAGATGGATAGATAGATAGATAGATAGATAGATAGACAGACAGACGACAGACAGAGACAGATAGACAGACAAACAGACGATAGAGACAGACAGACAGACAGGCAGGCAGACAGACAGACAGACAGACAGACAGACAGACAGACAGACAGATAGATTAGATAGATAGATAGATAGATAGATAGATAGATAGATAGATAGATAGATAGATAGATAGATAGATAGATAGATAGATAGATAGATAGATAGATAGATAGATAGATAGATAGATAGATAGATAGATAGATAGATAGATAGATAGATAGATAGATAGATAGATGGTTTTCTTCTGTTTCTAACATAGAGCTTCCAAAACCCTTGAAACCTTCTAAGTGACAAGGAAGTCAAAGATGTCTCAGTTATTTTAATGAGATGACTCTTTGGAAAGGCCTCCAAAGTCACCTAGGGGGGGAGCAATTGCCATAGAAAATGATCTTGTGATTTGAGAATTTAAAATTTCAGTACCTTCTAGCAAGTGTAGAGAGGTTGCAGGGGCAATTGCTCTCTAATGATCTGTGATTTAATCAATCATGCCTATTGTTATAAGCACTGATATTCTAAAGAACCTGAAAAAATCCAATTGTTATGTGCTTTGACCTTGTGATGACTCCAGCTATTGAAAAGGTGGACTTAACTGAGATGGAACAGCACCCCACTGACACTAAGAGGGGATTAGAGAGCATGTGACTTATAAGTGTAAGCAGACACTAGAAAGTCGAGAACAATTAAAGAAATGGATAGCTGTGAGAAGGACCACTGAAGTTAAAATGAACAGTAATTCTAATAAAACAGTTCTAAAGTATGACATAAACTTAACCATCAAATTAGACTAGTTTATTTTATTACTTCATGACTCCACCTGTAGTCCTGAAGCATTCTCCTGATTGGGCCATCAGAGACCCTCACTCCAGAAGAGGCCCCTCTTGCCCTGGAAAAAAATACCTGCTAGAGACCTTCCAGACCTCCATCGCAGCATGTCTGCTAATTTATCTCCACAGTCTTTATCATAAGTGCTTATAACTGTCCTTCAACCCTTTTGTTCTAGTTGAACATATTGTTGTAGTTGTTCATACTGTTCTGTGGGCTCCTCAGTAAGCTAACTTGATCACCTGATCACTTGAATCCCAGTTATTCATCGATTTGCTCAAGCGGGTGCCAGTAACATTTCCATTGTACCCTATCACGTGCCAATGTAGCCCAATGGCATCTGGTTGATTCAGGAATATGAAGAGCCTCAAACCGTTCCTTCAGGGTCTTTAAAGGGAAGTCTGACCATCTTGTGGGTGCGCAGCCACGTGATCTTTTGACATCCCGTGGAATCCAGTCGGTAATGGCTCTAGTCCAGCGGTTGTCTCCAAATCGCATTACTATGTCCAGCCCATGTGATTTTCGATGCCTTGGCAAACGAGACAGCGTCCCTGATTCTGGAATAGCGACGGAGGTCAGAACTCCGATTCCTTCTCTCTACTTGAGTGAGGGCGTGATATTCCAAAGCATAGCTCTTTCGATTCCTCTCTGGGAGACCCAAATAGCATTCTCATCCTGCTTTCGTAGGGCCCAGGTCTCTGAGGCGTATGTTAATGCAGGGAGAACGGTGGAGTCAAAGAGATGTGCCCGGAGCCGGAGGTTCTTTGTCCTTTAGCTATTTCTTCGATGCCTTTGAAGGCATTCCATGCCGCTCTCTTCCTCCTGCGCAGCTCAGGTTTTAGGTCGTTCATCATGTTGATTTCTCGACCTAGGTACACATAACTGCTGCATTCAGAGATGTTTGTTCCATTGAGAGTAAATGGGGCCTCTGGAACCAGTTCATTCTTCATGAACATAGTTTTCTTTAGATTCAGCTGTAGACCTATCTTTCCACACTCTGCAGCAGGTAAGATCTCCACCCAGCAGACTAATCCAGTCTCCAGCCCGCAGATTAATCCACTCTCAGCCCTCAGATTGCAGATTAATCCAGTCTCCAGCCTGGCTTGTCAGAAACCCAGCCTACAAGGACCCACCACGCAGAGACCCGCCCTTCAGAGGAGAGTATTTCAAGAGCAGGAATGCTTGAGCCTAAGACACAGGTACACCCGCCAGAGCAGAAACCAGCTTTCCCTGTTGTGCGCCAGCACGGCCGCAAGGATTTACCTCCAAATTACCGTAAATATTCTCCCCATCCCTCAGTAAGCTAACATTCTAATTATATGTAGTTGGCATATAAAACCCTTACCTGTCCATGTAAAGATGGCAGCATTATTGAGAAGCTTACAACAAATCCATTACACCAAATGTAACAAATCTTTCATGAAAACCAAAATAGGCAAGATTCAGGCTTCCAGTTACATGGACACATTTTTGGAGATTGTAGTGCTCAATGAGGGAATGAAATGGGCCCTGGTGGAAGGATGGGTGCTGGAACACTGTAAGACTGAAATCCAAACATGAACTTCTTTGCAATTTTATATCTCACGGTGGCATAAAATATGAAAAAAATTAAAAAAAAGAAAAACTTAAAGTTCCCCAAACTTTTCCCATTCTCTTCTTTATGTCTCTCTTCCATCCAGATATTTCTGGAATATATAATGTGTATAACATATATGTACATATATACACATATGCATATATACAAATATATAATAATTATATAGAATATATACACATATGTACATATGTAATTACATATATACATATATGTTGGGGAGCCCCTGAGGCACCCAACAGTACCTGGACGGAAGTTCTCTTCTACCTCCATGGCCTGGGGCAATGGGATGAAAACTCAAGAATCCAGCACAGTTCAAAAAATGCTTTTAATAGTACAAAAGCTCTACCACCACAATCCAATATAATGAAAGACCTTAACCCCTGGCTTAAGAACATGTAAATAGATTTTATATCTATTTACATTGAGAGTACACGGGGTAGAGCTGCTGCCAGCCTCTCCCTGTGCCCAGCTGATCATGAGGCACCCAGGAGGAAGGCCAGTTCTAGCCCTGCCATCCCAACAGAGCCTCACAAGAATCCATAGAAACCCCCACACCATGAGGGCCGCCATTTTCACCATCGGACTCCACAGCTCTTAGAGCTCCACCCAGCAGAATAGCTGATCACAGCCCTGCTAGTCAGAATCCCACCCTATAGCAGCCTATTTTAAGCCCAGGTATGCTTGATTCAGAGACTCAGAGTCACGGGGTTGAGCTGCTACTGGCATCTGAGTCTGTAAACTCATCTATTAATTGAATGTGAAATAGGGCCAAGGGAAATTTTATTCTGTATCCAGTTGGTATGAATTACTGAAGTAAAAGCATCTGAGGGAAGTCTTATGGAATTGGAACTTTTTTATATTTAGAGTTTGATGCTATCTCTGGGTACAAAGTGCCGATTGAATTGTGCCATAGAACACCCAGCCTGTGTTCTTGAAGATTACCTAGAGGTATAGAGGAAACCCTTTGACACATTAAAAGTTAGGAAGTGAAAAGATTAAGCCCAAATGCAGAAGTGTACTGAATAATAATTGAAATTTTGCTTTAGGTTAAGTTGTTGTGCATAAAAGTATTGCTAATGTTGTACAATTTTTTAGGGACTGCTTTTTTAAATGTGTGAAATTCAGAATATATCTCTTGAGGTTAAGTAGACATGCAGTTATCATTTTCAAAAATATGAGAAACAATGGGCTTACAAAAACAGTAAAAAAGTCCATGAACAGAATGCAAAGTTACAAAATACAATTTTGCTTCTCTTTCTGCTTTTCTTTAACAAGTATTTTTATACCAAATACTACAGGGATTATGAAGTCAAGATATAAAGACAGGCTGACTTTCTTGATGTTTCCTGAAGAAAATTCAAACTGAGGAGACATTATGAAATATGAAATCTATGATTCATCTTTGATTCATATGGTCAGATTCATATGGTCAGATTCATATGGTAAGACTTCTTTGTCAAGACCCTGAACAAATGGTTTGAGGCTCTCCATTCCTGGAGTAAGCAGATGCAATTGGGATACACTGGCACGTGATAGGTTAAATGGAAACATTACTGGGGCCCACTCGAGCAAATCAACGAATAACGGATGTCAAATGATCAAGTGATGATTCATCTGTTTTTCTCTAAATTTTAGAATTACTTTTCCAAATTTTTTTCAGCATTTAATACCAAAGGACTCAAAAAAGGTTTATACTGAAAAGTAAATGAATAAAATACATGGTATATACACATTCTTATTTCATTGGTGTTTTCCAGTGTTGGTCATATCATATAAGTGCCTTTCTTAAAAATGTAAGACTTAAAATGTAAATTAGACCAGTATTTCTTTTCTTTTTAATCAACTTTCTACTTCTGTATTTTCAATTATACTTTTCTTTCTAATTTTTCATTATTTTAATTTATTCTCCTTAGTATTTTTTTTGCTTTGGGGGTCACACCTGGTGATGCTCAGGGGCCACTCCTGGCTCTTCACTCAGGAATCACCCCCTCCAGTGCTCAGGGGACAATATGGGATGCTGGGGATCGAACTGGTCTGTCATGGGCCGCCGCGCGTGCAAGGGCAAAAGCCATACTCGCTGGACTATCACTCCGGCCCCGATTCTTCTTAGTATTTCCTCCTTTTCTTCTGAATCTTAAAATGTAGATATTGAACAAAATATTGATGAGTTAGCAAAACATATAAAGGCAGTTGAAATAATTTCAGATTAAAGTTTTTTAAGTTTAATTTTAAAAAATCTTAGTTTTGGAGCTTCCTTCTTTTGTATTCTACTTAAAATCTGCCTAATAGCATACAAAAAAGAAAACCATCACTATATGTTACACAATAATTAGTGTTTTGATTAATATCAGAGTTTAAATTCTTGATAATGCATTTACTAAGTATCCTTATTACTGACAGCTTATTCTTCAGTAAAATGGGCATAATGTTGCTAAACAGAAATGCTTGTTACACCATTACAATAGTATCTGCTGTACTGCCATATTGGCCCCCTTCAATTATTTTTATTCCACACTACATTGCTATCTGTACTATTGTAAGACATAAAATAAATTGAGGTCACAGAAAGGCATAGAAGATAGGGCACTTGACCTTGCATCCAGACAACCCATTTTCTATCCTTAGTGTTCCAAGTGGTCCCCTGAGAACTGCAGGAGTGATCCCTTAGTTCATAGCCAGGAGTAAGCTCTGAGCAGCACTGGGTGTGGGCCACAAACAAAATAGCCCGATAAATTGGCTGGCATCAGCAGTCCCATATTTTAACAGTAATACATTTCTAAATGTATATTTCTCTTTTCAGTTAGAGTATCACTGTATCACTGTCTTCCCCGCTCATCGCGATTTGCTCGAGTGGGCACCAGTAATATCTCCAAATGACCTGTCTCATGCAAGTAGAGCCCAAGGGCACCTGCTTGCTCCAGGAGTAAGCTACCCACACCGGCAGAGCCTGCAAGCTACCTGTGTCGCATTTGATATGCCAGATACCAGTAACAATTATAGACCCATTCCCATGACCTGATGGAATGGTTTGAGGCTCTTTCAGTTAGAGTACAAATGAAAAGATGTTTTAAAATTGCATTTTTAATTAGATGGAATTTTTTAAAGAGAAAACACTAAAATACTTAGATTATTTCTTTTCTACCAAGTTTGCTGGTGTCAGTACTGTATTAAAAAACTCACAAGCTTGTGATTTCATCAGAGTCATTCAGTTTCGATGAGGCTGAAATTGAGATAGTGTGGGAGATTTTGAATTGTGTCACACTGAATGTTTAAGTGTGGTTCTATCGGTGCTGGCGTGGATGTGGGGATAAAGGGACTCTCATCCACTGCTGGTGAGAGTGCCGACTGGTCCAGCCCTTTTGGGGGAAAACAATATGGGCATTCCTCCGAAGCTAGATATTGAGCTCCCACTTGATCCAGCAATAGCACTCCTGGGAATATACGCTAGAGACCAAAAAACACATAGTAGAAACACTATCTGTGCTTCTTTATTCATCTCGCGCTATTCACTATAGCTAGAATCTGGAAACAACCTAAATGCCCGAGAACAGAGGACTGAGCTAAAGAAACTGTGGTTCATCTACACTAGGAATACTATGCGGCTGTCAGAAAAGACGAAATTATGAAATTTACCTGCAAATGGATGGACATGGAGTCTATCATGCTGAGTGAAATTAGTCAGAAGGAAAAAGGACATATAATGACTGCATTCATTAATAGGATATAAATAGATACCAGTGTTTTACTAAATATGGTAAATGGTAATGGCAGATTAAAACTCACCACTGAATATACACAAAGAGACTTAAGTGATAAACTCTAAATATCTGCAGGGCTAGCCACAATGTGTAACATAAGAGGGAGAGAGATGCAGAGACAGAGAGAGATAGAGAGAGAAAGAGAGGAAACTGGGGTACCTGCTATTAAGGCGGCCTGGGGGGGAGGGGAGGGGTACATTGGTGGTGGAAATGGGGCACTGGTGGAGGGGATGGGTGCTGGAATACTGTATTACAAGAACCAATTATGAACACCTTTGTAATTGTATGTTTCACGGTGGTATAATAAAAAAAAAAAAAAAATAAATGTGGTTCTATCATATTTCAATAGCATACAATCTTTTTTATTCCGGCCTAAAACAGTTTAAGTATCATTCATAAAATCTGGAATTTTCCCCAGCCATTTAAATTCCAGGATTTAGAACTGAACATTTCAACTGACTTTCTAGATGCTCTTGAATTGAGAAAGTAAGCTTGACAGATGAAAACATTTGAATTTTGATATTTGATACCTTGAGATGATATATTATATTTTCTGTTTTAAAAATATTATGGTGTGCTTACCACTCACAAATTATTAAATCATAAGTATGTTAAAAACATCACTGGAAGGATATAATTATATATGCATACATACACATAATCTGTAAAAGATAACGGATAACTATTTTAAAGTAAGTTTACAGTAATTGCATTTTAAAATTAATGTAGATAAAGAAAAACAAATTTGGGCCTAGCATACTTCAAAAGAAATAACTACATCATGTAATCTTTGTTAATAATCTTCCTGAACTGTTTGGCATATTTACTTCATAAATTGAGTCACAAAGGATTTTTTTTTTCCTTCAGACTTAAATTGGTAAAACTATTTGGAGCATGAAAGAAAAAGATCAAAAGGGCCAACTGGGAACAAAGCTTGATGATCAGAATTTAAGATAAGTCACTACCCATAATAGTCCTAATTACCAATTGTTAATTAAACCACAGGGAGGATTTATGCCCTGAATCAACTTATTCTCACAGCCTTTCTGGCTTTAAAGATAGAATATATTGATGTTTATAAATATCAGTTGTAGGAAAATATTATTAAATATACGATAAATTTATAAAAATGTCTAAAGCAACAATATAAGCTAAATATAAGCAAGAAACATTATGACTCAATGGTTTTGCAAAATATTTAGAATTTAGCAAGCACATTCTTATGTAAGTGACAAAATACATAGACAAAATACACATGCTCAATGGATAAAGACTGGCTATATCATTATATATTTAAGGAATTCAGTAAAAATTCTGATGCAGCAAAGTAGATTTCTACAGAAAAAGCACAAAGCTAATGGGTTGATGTGACTCAGCATGTTTTTGATATGGAGTGGAGTAGTCTATAATTAGAAGTGAAGTCTATTAAAAAAGACAGTCAACAATATTGCATTTGCCATCTTCCTAAATTTTGAGCTTATAGTTTTTGTTTTTCTGAACTCTGATGTTTTCTCACGTTAAAGCAGAACACACAGGAGTTGAATACCAAAATGGCAGCACACTGAGTAATTTGTCAGAACTAGAGCAGCATTATTAATTTCCCCCTCTTGAACTCAGTCAATGTTACACAGTACTAGTTTGTCCAATAACTGGAGTTACCGGAAAATAGCTTTTTTCCTGCTTCTTGCTATATTAGAAATATCTAGAAAATGGACATACTGTAGAATACTATCTACCATGTCTTTGTTAGGTTTCTGCTTCAATTATACAGACTAGGAACCTGTGCCTTAGTCCATTTAGGCTGCTAGCATAGCAGAGATGCCAATCTCCTTGTTGTATCCTCACATGAAAGGAGGAAGGGTGTCTCTTTTGGGGAGAATCCAGATCCAATCCATGGAATTTGTGCTCAGGACCTCATCACCACCTACAGTGCAAACTCTAAAAACTCTCAGAGTAATCCTGAGTATTAGCTTTCAACTTATATATACAATCAGATCCTGCTGTCAACAATGGCCCTTTATCTCAACTTTCCTCCCTTTCCCCCACCCCCCTCTTCCAGTGTCCAGAGTAT
This sequence comes from Cryptotis parvus, assembly GCA_021461705.1. Lineage (NCBI taxonomy): Eukaryota > Metazoa > Chordata > Mammalia > Eulipotyphla > Soricidae > Cryptotis > Cryptotis parvus. The sequence continues at coordinate 5,942 of JAJIBD010030414.1, read as the reverse complement.
CTAGTTTTTACTCCTGAAAGGAATAGCAGTTTTGATGATATCTGAATCACCTAGAGTCATTTTTCATCTTTTTTTTAGAAAATATCTCAAATCTTCTCTTGTGTAAATAAGTTTAGTGATTTTTTATCAAACAATTGCTCATAGCCTTAGGGTTCACAATTTCTTTTCCAATTTTGAGAGTTCAAGAGTTTTCAAGGGTTGGTATGCTTCTCTACTTTGCTTAAAGTCTGTCTTTAAGTTATCTCTTCTCTCATTTCACTGAAAGCAGCCTCTTTAATATTTTGTTTGGAAATAACTTGAACTAAATATTCTCTGTAATCTCTTGCAAGATCTATCTTCCACAAAACACTTGATAGCGAATGTAGTTGAACTCAGGTATTTTGCCGATTTAGAATGCCTACTAAAACGGAGAAGCAACCCTGGAACTAGGTAATGAATCAGGATTAGAATTCTATTGTCTAATAAGGATGTATAGTCTCACCACCCCACACCTAATATTTCACCAAATATTCTTTTTATAATCCATTTTCTTCCAGGTTTGTTTCATAATGTCTTAGATGCTCTCTAAGAAACCTGAGGTTTTTTTTACAATCTCTCCACTTTTTCTATTTGAATGCTCACCAGAACCAGTGTTCAGTATCAGAAAACTGAAAGTTGTAAGTTTTTCCTAACATGTGCTTCAAACTTGTCCAGTCCCTACTCCTAAACTATTCCCAGATTTTAAGTATTGCAGTAACAATCCAACACAAATTTCTAGAATTTCTGCAAAATATAAAGTATGTCTGGAATACTAAAACAAAATACCACAGACTGAGTAGCTTAAGACAACAAATTTTTTTTTCTTGATTTGGATGGGAATGAGAAGTTTGAGATCAGGAGTCAGAAAATTCATTTTTTCCTTCTTGGATCCCACCTCATGATTCATGGAAATCATTTTATCTTGGCATAATGTAAGTGAGTTGGGGTCACTTAGATAAGCTTACTATTCCCATTCATGAGGGTTGTAAATCTCTTATGAATTAAACACATGCCTAACATTCATTCTCTGTGGCATAATATATGTACTGTGACCCAATTTTTTCTTTTTTTACTTAGCATTCAGCAGCATTAGTAAATTACTTGGATCTCACATTTATTCCACATATTAATTACTAAACATTTGCCCCTTCCTTTCTTTCTATTATGACTGAGAGCGTGCACACTCTGTTAAAGTCCCTGCCAACTGGCCATCATACTTTCTAGAGGTCCTCACACTACCAGTTATTGCTCTTGTGAAGTTTTTCAGTTGTCAGTCTTGTGGGTGTTGCTGAGTGCTACACTGAATAAGTGTGCACAAGTAAAGGTTTAGGTAATATTCACACGTACCATTCACTGGAGATCTCCAAGCTTTGTGGTACGACAGAATGATGCCCATTGCATGTGGATGACAAAAAGATTAACTCCATGGTCTTATTCATGTAAGACCGACACTTTCTGCTGATGAGCAGTTAGATAGGGTGGTCAAAACCTCACCTGAGAACTAGAACGCTCTTCTTGATAATCTTTCTAAGTCATTTTCTTCTTCTGAGTTTTGTTAAACAGTTAGTGTCTTATATTAAAACAATGTTTTGTTGCTTTCTTTCCTTCATTTCAATTCAAAGTTATAGGTGCGCTATTCAAATATTCAAGGTTAGTGAAGCAGCTTAGTGGCAGAGTAGTTGCTTTACATGTAAAAGAACCTTTATCCAATCCTGGCAACTACAAGTGAAAGTCCAACCATAGTATTACTGGAGGATTTTCTGCTTATGGAACACAAATAAAATTGTCATATCTAACTTTAAGACAAAGAGCGTATAGTAATCATAAAGCACTAAGACTTTTATCTGAGGAACATACATGTTTTGCTTTTTGATGTTTCATCTAAGAAGTTGCGCTTATCAATGTCCCAAATTTGTCAGTACACATTATATTATATAATTTATTATTAAGGAAATAACACAAATTTGAGTGAAAGTATTATGGAAAAAATGTAAATTCTAACTGGACTTAATATTAGTTAATACCGAAATTGTGACTGTTTCTTTATGGTTTTAGACAAACTGAAATTATTTGACAGCTGATACTGAACTTATTCAGGTTGACGAATTTTTAAAATAGCTGTCTCTTTAATTATAGGTTTATTGAGAAAGTACTCATTTTTACTTGAGTTCTAAAACTTGGTAATTTGGTGTGTATCCAAGTCAAAATTCTATACATTAAACACAAAACAGGTTAGTATATGTCAGTCTTTTCTGTCATTTATTTATGTATGATTAAGAACGGCCACTGTTTGACCGCCTAAGGATTATAGGATACAATAATCTTTTTTTAAAATAAGGATTTGGGAAAATAAGTCCCTTGATTAGTGAAAGGTGGAATACAAACTATGGTAAAGTCAAAAATAGATCTAATATGATAAAGTTGAAACTCAGGTACTAGAAATATTACATTAAATTTACTCCAAAATTTCTAGTGAGAAAGACATTATTTTATTATCAGGAAACTTTTTATTATTTTACTCTTCCCAAAAGCTAATAAGGCTATTAAGTATCATTGAAACAAAAGCTTCGCTATGCAATTATTATATAATCATTTTTAAAAACACTAAAAATATTCGATAAAGCTATAAAATATGGGACACTAAAGCGACTGCTAATCAAGTGTCATATGTTTTTCCTCCCTTCCTAGAATATCAATTAGTGACCCTAATTCTAAGAGGGAAAAGGTTCTAGTAATCAGTAAACACTTCTTAAATATTTATTATTTTTGAGTACAATAATCTATGAATCTATTTTTATATAGTGAATAGAACTTTTAAAACAACGCCTCTCATGGAAGAAGGGGATCAATGTGGGCAACATACAGGAGAGAAGTAACTTTGAAGTAAATAAACATTATATGAGATCTTTCTACATTTGTTTAGTAATTTAAGTGTCTAAGCTGACTACATCTTAATTTTGTGAATTTACTATGCAAAAATGAATTATAAAAACCAAAGGGATGATTTAATTAAAATTGTAAATATGGGAAAATAGAGTAATTTCTTGAATTATAAATTTATATTGATGTAATTAAGTTTTTAACTTTGGTGCATAGCTCAATTATATAATTATGAATAATAGGTTATAAAAGTATATAAAATATAAATATAAAATAATATATTTTCTTTAATCCTTATATTTTAAAGTGCTAGTCAGGAAAGTTGGTGAGGCCTAGACACTGACTTCAACAGAGTTCATGCGCCACTTAGAACATTTTTATAAATTGCTCCCTTTAAATTATGGAGGCTGATTACATTTTATAGTCTGCCACTTTGTTATGTGCTTAATGACTTTGTTGGTTGGATGTAAGCAATACAATATTATATAATGATGGAAGAGCATAATCAATTCTTGAGGAAAATTAATGGGAATGATTTGAATAGAAAAATGGTGATAATTCCTCTCTATATAGCTTCTTAGAAAGTCATCCTTGACAGACCTTGAGGATTCTAACTATTAAAATAAGACCTGCATACGAAAATTTATATAGAAATACGCTTGAAATTGCACCTCTCACAGGGTGATGAAGAGCTGCTTTAGAGACTTAATTTTTTGGAAGTCTGACAAAGAGAGAATGAAATGGAAGCATTATAACAGCTCCTAACTGCTGGTAAGCATCTTATGGCAAATGATTTATAGAAATAAATATTAATTGTATTTATTGTGGTATACACAGAAAAGGATAAATGTAGACATTAGTTTAGTAATTAAGACACCAGCAGAGAAAACCAAAAACAAAACTAGATAGCTTCTCTGAGCTGAAGGAGTCCTTAGTATCCTACCCATTGCCTATTCTGGGCATCAGACTTTTAATGAGATAATGTTTGTTACCAAGGACATATAACTTTTAGGACTATAATTACAAACTTATTCAAAATGTAAATTGGGTCACAGGATAATACAATCAGCGTGCCAAAATTTCTACAGTCCCTCCCTTTTCAGTCCACTTTCCACCACTTTTGTAAAGGTTCTTGCATTCACAGTCTAAAGCTTTGTTTTATTTGACTTTGCTGTGCTCTAGCTTCTTGAATACCATATTTGGAGTGAAATTAGTCATTGTTTGTCCACCTAACTTTGATGTATTTTGGCTTATGGAAACATGCTTTAAGTTCAACCATATTATATCATCAGTTCAATTTTCATGTTCCTTTTTATTTTTTATTATTATTATTATTATTTTCCTTAGTCACACTGGAAATGCTCAGGGTTATTCCCGGCTCTGGCACCTGTGGAACACCTGGCAGTGCTCTGGGGACCTCATATGGGATGCCGGGATTGAACCCGGTCAGCTTCATGCAAGGCAAAACACTCTTACCCACTGTAAAGAGCCTTCCAGCGCCTCATAAGTTCCTTTTTTATTTTGAGTCGTAAAAGTTATTTATTTATTTATATTTATTTATTTATTTATTAAAAAACCCGGAGTTAATAAAGTTATCTTCATTTTTGTATATTATTTATTTGTTAGCGGTGTGGTGTAAAACATTATCTCCCCATTCGGTAGAATATCTTTTGTCGACAATTTTTCTCTATGTGCAGAAATTTTTTCAGTTTGATCCAGTCATTTAATTTTGCTCTTACAAAGACTCAACTAAAACAAATACAACTTATGATGTGATTCGCCTGTAAGTTCTCTTCTAATATATTTAATGGATTTGTCTTACCCAAGTCTTTAATTCATTTTTGTTTAACTTTGGTGTATAGCTTAATATAGTGAATCAGTTTCCTTCTTTCACATGTGACACTTTAATCCTTTCTAATACTATTTATTGAAAAACTTTTCCTTTTATGCTGTTTGCATTTTTGATCATTTTAACTGGCCAAATATGCAGGGAGGATTTATATATAGGTTCTAAATTTTATTACAAATTAAACTGTGTGTACCTTTTAGCTTAGCAATTTTCATTATTTTAAAAAGATTTCCCATTGCTGCATAACATTGATTTTAATAATGCTGATACTAATGCTTTTGGTGTACAAGATATAGTGCTTCCAATGCAATCAAAGTGCTAAAAGATGCTCCTCTACTCTCCCTATGTTACACTGGCCTCTCTACATTTTTTCCCCCATCAACCATTATCCTGGGTCCCTACCACACTTCTGCATACTGTACTTGGTTTATGTCTTTGTGAATGAAATCAGGCATTTTCCTCTGTCACATTTACACTTAACCATAACACTATCTACTCGATCTGTCATATAAAAGTAGCTTTCAGTAATAGGAGATATCATCTCACACCCCACAGAGAAAGCACATATTCAAAAAAGCAAGAAGAACAAGTGCTGGCATGGATAAGTGGCTGGGGTTGAGGGGTGGGAAGGGAAATCATTCATATTGCTTGGAAAAAAGTAATATTGAGTCCCATTTGACTCCAGCCATTCCACTCCTGGGGATATACCCTGGGAAGCCAAAAACACACACACAGGAAACTACATCTGCTCTTCTATTTTCATAGCATCGGCCAATAGCCAGATTCTGAAACAACCAGTGTACTCGAGAAATCTGATACCTCGTGGATAAAGAAACCTTGGTACATCTACACAATGGAATACCATACAGCTCTTAGAAAATGAAGTTATGAAATTTTCCTATAAATGCATGTACATGGAAATAATCATGTTGATGAAATTAGCTGAAGAAAAGATTGGAGAAAACATCAAGCATTTATTTGCATAACATAAATATATGTATACATATTATGACACCACATCTTGGTCAGGCGAAACAGAACAGGAGGTCTTGTCAAAGGTGGAAATTAACACAAATTCTGTGGGAGTCAGGAGGTTAGGTACAGAGAAGGGAATTGAAAGTGTGCTCTAAGCATTTGTCTAAAGTGCAAATACCAACATAGAACTGAACATTGAATACAGGCAAAAAGATACACA